>PVJI01010006.1:0-62528 GCA_004026765.1 Micronycteris hirsuta
GTAGCATAAATGGGAGGTAGACAACAGACAGGGGGAGGTTAAGAATAGTATAGGAAGTGCAGGAGCAGAAGGACTTATGTATATGACCTATGGACAAAACTAAAGGGTGGGGAAAGGGGGGGTAAGGGGTTGGGGGGCAAGAAGGGGGGGAAAGTGGGACAACTGTAACAGCATAATCAATAAAATATAGTTAAAAAAACTTATTCAGAGATTACAGTTGGAGTTTAAATTTTTAAATAAACATAGATATTAAAAAAATAAATACAAAAAGTATTTCTGAATAAACCTGTAGTGATTTCACTTTGCTTGAACACAATCAAAGCTGTTTTTCCAGAAAGTCAAAAGAAATATTTTCATCATCCTCATGATACCAGCTGGAATTTAAGGGCAGGCCTTCTAAATTTCTTTTTAAATCTTTCTTCATTTATATGGAAATGAGATGTTTCCCAAAACATATCTGTACCCAGTACCTACATCAACACCAAAGCCCGAAGCCCACAAATTTCTCCAGCTGATTCCTGACAGTAAGTGAAAACAGCATGCCAACACCACCTAAAACCCATGTGCGTCATTCATCAAGGAGGACATCACCAAGCTGTCAATTTAAATTAACCTGCCTAGCTTTATAAATAGCCTAAACTTCCCTATCTAAATAGGTCAGTGCCCTTTTCTCAGAAGCAAAGGGAACAACATGACAAAGAAGCACGAAAAATAAATGAGCTTTCCCCTTTGTAAACAGGAGAAAGTTGACATTAAACCAATTCTAAGTCCAAATTGAAGAGCTATTAATAAAACTCAAAAGAATGAAAACACAGTTTTAACCAAAAAAAATAAACAACATTCACTAACTATATCTGCTCTTTTTAAATAACTCTGGGTAGTCCTGGCTGAGTAGCTCAGTTGGTTGGAGCATCGTCCCGTGAACCACAAGGTTGCAGGTTCAATTCCCAGTCAGGGCACAAACCTAGGTTGTAGGTTCGATCACGAAAGGCAAGCATAGATATTTATGTTTGTCTCTGTTTCTGTCTCTCTTTCTCTCAACCTCCCCCCCTCCTGTCTCTCTAAAATTAATAAACATACCCTTGAGTGAGGTTTAAAAATTAAATAAAATAATTGTGAGTATCACTGATATACGAGCAAGTTCAAGGTGCACATGCGGGCAGAGCTAAACACAAACGCCATAACTATGATGCTTACTATAGTCCCAAAAGTAAGAGTCTAAAAGCCCCAAAGGACTGATGTTCAACCAAAAAGAAAACAAGTTAGTGTTAAAAATTCAATTATATTATTCTATTCTAAATCTAAAATATTTTATAATTTTTATAACTTATAGCACTATAATTTCCTATGCTAGAGTTATATGTTTATTCCTCTAAAATCAGTTATAACCAACAAAACTGACACATCACTTCTACAGTCTAATTACTTTTCCAGTTCACACTCCAATGAGTAACTAAAAGCAGAATCAGGAAACACATCAATGGAATTTATCAAGAGGCAGAAAATAACTGGTGTAGATCATTATTCTGACTAGTGAATCCCTTCATCCACCTAATAACCACTGCATAGAAAACACTGTTGTCCACCATACTAATCGCAGGTGAAATATGTATGAATTCATGTCCGTGTGTATATGGGCACTTACACACACACGTCATCCCAGTGACGATTAACAAGCTTGCCATAAACAGCATAACAGTGACATCTCACAATAAGCATAGTTTTCAGCTCAATGAAATACCTAGGACACAATCAAATACAAAGAAGTTAAAATAAAAGTATTTCTGAACAATCAAAAGAGATGTGACGAAGTTGATAGACTGTACTTAAAAGAGGTCCCTTAAACCTTCACTCACAGCAGCAGCAGAAAATTCCATTAGAAGTCATCCACTGATACGCAATACTTATCTGTGTCAGCTGAATGAACCATCACTTTATTTGCAGTAAATCATGACAACAAGCTTCCAATTCTTCCATTCACTAAGCCAATTTCTGTGTGGGGGATTGTTATGGGCTTCTTGGGAGATATAAAGGTGAGTTTTATATGTAAGTAAAATATGGGACAAAATAAGTATAATGAGTTATAGATGCGGCGCTAGATGGACAGAAACAGGAACAATTGAGAGATTACCTCTAGGTGGCGAGGGCTGTGAGGAAGATGTGCTGGGTTTGGAAGTATGAGTCGGATTTGAAGAAGAGGGAGGACTTTCTGAAGGGCAGAAGCTATAAGGAAATCAGAGGGCCAGGAAAGCTTTGGTGAAACTGGTGAGCATTGTGGATGCAGCGACGAATATGGGGTTAAAAACTAACAGAAAGAAAAGCGAAAGCCAGTTCACTTAAGATCTTAAATGCTAAGTTAAGAAAACCGGACTTTACTATTAAACACAGGAAAGGTTTTAAGCAAGTTAAATATTGTGATCGGAGCTGTATTCCAGGAAAATTAATCTCACAGATGTATATAATGTAAACTAGAGTAGGAAGAAGTAAGAAAAAAGACTCTTACCACAAATATTATAATCTTTCAGGTCAAAAGTATTGAGAGCATGAACTATGATAGTGACAGTAGTGACAGCAGTGAGAAAAATCCCAGGTAATTCCAACAGAACTTGACAACCCTGAAGTTTTAACTCTAAGTAGTCTTGAGCATCCATATGCAAGATCCAAGGGGCAGACAGATCTTGAAGGTCACTATGCATCACAAAATGCAAGGAAACAGTTTCTACATGCATGTGGATGAGTTTCACTTGAAATAAACTGGATACAGAAACTTTGTTAAATGTAAGATCCATGTTTAAACAATTGGTCAGGGGAAAAACCAGAAAGTATCATGATGCATAACATGGTGGAACCAACCCAGGTAGCCAGCTAAAATAAGCAATGGTACAGAGTAAAATCTAGTGTTTTAAAATTAAAGACATCTATATTCTATATGCTATGATAGGGTAATGATATTCTTTAAAAGTGTTAGTCATCTAATCTATTTCTGACCTCACTCTTATATGACAAGTGCTTTTATTTCTGTCAACAAATCACCAGTGGCCTCCTAATTGCATACCTAGCAGAAACTTTTGTCTTTCACTCAATATTTAACTCCTGACAATTGCCCTAGATCCTTTTCTCTCCATTTGCCTCAACTTCCAAAGAATCACAAGGACTACCAGTTCTCCCTGACTGGCTTTCTACTGACCCCTTCCCGACTCCACCTTCCCTCCATGGCCGTAGTTTAGCTTCTCATGACCTTTCAGACAGGTGCAGAGGTTCTGAAACTGTGGTCCTTGGAATACCAGCAGCAACACCACCTGCAAACTTATTAGAAGTAAAAATTCTTGCTGCGCCGCTGCCACCCCCGCTCCCCCCACCCACTGACCTACTGAATCAGAAACTGGGAGTAGAGCCCAGTAACCTCTGATTGGTCAAGGCTTCCAGGTGATTCTGATGGGTGCTAAAGTTTAAGAACTTCTGGACTCAACAGTCATCTCGATCCTGGTCTCCCTGTCTTCATTCTCACATGCTGTGGCCACAGTTATGTTCTAAATTACCAATTTAATTGTCATTTGCCACCTTCTACAACAGTATTTAAAATACTATATGAACCCATTTTAAACAAAAAGATATTAATACACTTTAAATGTTACATTATTTGTATTCTGTTACTTGAATTTATACAACCAAACGTTTTATAAAACTAGTAATAATTCCTTACATTTATCAAACACATATTTCAGTATAATAATTTTTTTTCCAAAGAGAACACAAAACCAACTTATTAAACAACTTTAATTAGAAATCAGCTTCTTTTGAAACAATGTCAGATTTAATCACAGAAAGATGAGGTCTTAGGCCTGCTTCCAGTGTGAAACCTTGAGGATGTTAACTTATCTCCTCTGTACTTCATTTTCTACCTCTGCGAGATGGAATACAATTAGGTGAGTTAATATATGTAACGTTCCTAGAAGAGGGCTGGGTGTGTAGAAAGCACTATAAAGTTCGCTGCTACTATCATTACCATCACTGTTGTTACTAGTATTATTATACTAATACAGGTCGTAAATATCTGTATATGTAAGCATAGTACTGACTGCTAATTATCTCCCATTATTCATTCTCTCTTGTACAGTAACAGAACCCCAAAATTTAGTTGAGCATATATCCTCACAGAGTAAAAAGTCTGTATTTACAGCTCCCCTAACCGCTAGATGATTAACATATGGTCTCTCCATGAAGAATTAACCTCCAGGATTCGGCCAGATGATATAAAAAAGTTAGAGATCTGAGGGCAAAAAGACTTTCAACCAATTCTCCTTATTCTAGAACCCCAACACTCTTCACTCCTATTCCCAGAGAGACTTGGTGTTGCCAACTCCTGAGCCTTTGGATAATTCTGTGACATAATTAGGCAGGTTCTTGGCTGCCCCACTGCCCATCCCAGATTCTGTTTTTCCAGGCTATATAAGTCCTTTGCCTTCCAGGTTTCTGTCATTTTGTTCATGGTGTCTCCAGGAGCATTCTCCCCATCCTTGTGGATTTAGGCCTTTACAAAAGAAAATCCCTTGACATTTCAGGGAAGTCTTGGAAAAAAGTAGATGCCTATGTTCAATTGTCTCTTTTTCCACAAGTCTCAGATATCAAAACTCACATTGCACAATTTAGTTCACGCTCTGTCATTTAAATTCTAGCCTAAGTAGAAGAAGCAAAGTTATGGGCACTTCTTACATAGTTTTATATTGTTATTTCATTCTTACATTGTTATTTTACTTGCCATGTAATTATGCTTTGGCCTATCAAGTAAGTGTACTGGGATTTCCTGAAAGGTTTTAGTACCTTCTAGAACAGGTTTCAAACGTGGCTGCATATTTAAATCACCTGGGGACCTTTTAAAGCTCTGACACCCTGGCCCCACACCAGACCAGTAAGTTAGAACCTCTGAGGGGAGACCACACAACAGAACTGCAACATACGCACAAGGGTGAAAAGCAGTGCCACAAAGTGAATCCTGGTGTCACTGTCTGGGGCCTATTTCAAACACTTTTTATCCCACACATGTACACACACACATGAAAGCATCTATAGCTTCCTCAAATAGTATCTCCAGCAAGCACCCAGGCCTAACAAATTGGTCTCTGTAGCCTGCAAAATGACCTGAGCAATCCCAGGACATACTAAAGAAGTGCCTTAGCCCAAGACAAAGTTCGAGGATGTTTTTTCTGCACATCAGATGACACTTCAGTATTAATCACCCACTTCCTGTGTCCACTGGTCAATGCCAGCCTTTCTCTACTGAGTGCACTTCAGCCCATCGCTGTCTTCATATCCCTTAATTACTTGCAATAGTTGGCCTAGCAGTCATATCACACGCTATTTTGAGTGGCAACCTTCCAGTTCTGCAGAAACTATACAAATGACCCAAAGAGAAACTGATGGAGTTGCCAGGCAGCAGAAGCTCCAGAATATCTATGTAGGAAGAGTTTAGGAGAAGCATTCTAGTTAGAGACTAAAGCCAGATGGCTTGTCTTAATCTTACATTTTCATAGCTGGCCCGCTTTTATTTAGATATTATGTATGCATGAGGTGGTTTGGGAGGACGGATGGAAATTAAAGTCTTCTTGAGCGCCAGATACCACAGTGCCAGTTAGCAGAGGAAAGGTTAGGGTCCATAGATCATTTTGTTGCTGTACCATCATCAGAGGCTTCTTGATTTGTTTTCTTTTTTTTGGTTGCGGGGGGGACACCCATTCTCTACAGGATGAACACCAGACCCCTTATGGCTGCACACACAGTGACGGCAAGAAGAGGACAGGCAAGGAGAAACAGTGTCAGGTTGCTAAAGCCTCCACAAAAGGGACCCACAAGAGGAAAACAGACACCATGTGGTCTGGAAGGGAGAAATACATTGTATGCTAAGTATTGAACTTAATCTTTTAGCAGTCCACCAGCAATTAGGGAAGAAAGGCTCAAGCTGTTGAACAAAGACCCCACTGGAGACCACAAAGAGAAAACAGTACCAGAAGGGTACCTGAGAAAATAAAATTAGAGAAAGAAATCCTGATGTTAGGCTCTTCTCCCACGAAAGTCTTGAACCTATCTAAACCCTTAAAAAGAAGGATATCTATCTTCCCATCCTGTAACTCCCTGGACGCAGAGATTACTCTGACGGAAATGGGACACAGGGTGGCAATAAGCCACAGCAGGAGCTCTGTGCAGCCACAAGGAAACCTAAACAGTGAAGAATAGTGCAGGAATGCATCGGGTGCTCCCTGAGTGAAATGAATATTGACAGCCAAGGATCACCTAGCCTAAAAAAACCCACGGTATTGAAATTTTACTTCACTGAAATTTTTAGGTGAAACAGGCGCTAAAGCCAAGCAGTGAGCTGTCTCTGCCCCAGGCACGCTAGTGCACAGCGTGCACCAGATATGAACGCAAATAACAGTGATTTGACAAGAACTGATTGGGGGGGGCGGGTGGGAAGTGGGTAATGCTTAAGACTATTTTGTTCAAAGTCCGCTTACAAGTATCTGAGAGAAATTAGGAGAGATTGGGTAGGTTAGAGGCACACAACGGATCCCGGTTCCCCTCCTGACTCATTTTCAGCAGATTGTGGGGTGAATGAAGCCATTTGAAAGAACACAATTCGCGCAATAATTGTATGACATATCTAATATGATATCTAACTTCTCTTTTTATATAGAGTTAATCATTATGAGCAGAGTTATACCACCACCCCCCCCCACACACACACGAGTAACAGAAAGCTAAATAGTCCTGGGGCATAAACTCCATGGAATCTTTACTTGACAAAAGAAAACGTGGCTTCTCCAGGCAAATGACCCAGGTGCCCTATTGGACTGAAGAATGTTAAAATACTGTGGAACTTTTTAATGTCTATCCTATCACTGTTTAATTTAGATTTGAATAGAGATAATGGGTGTAAGCCATTTAATATGCTCCTTCCTTAAGAATTAATATGTTCCTAAAGTGATATAAGTTTCCTTCTGAGTTTTGAGGAACCTCCACTTTTTCAAAAACAAAATGCTCAAATTCAGCATCTACAGAATCTTTATGAATTAAGAACGTAATACTGTCTTTGTGTGTGTTTCCTTTTGGCTTAGAATTAAATGTCTTTGTTTGTGCTGGACTCCAAGCTGGCAGACACCAGAAGAGGGAAAAGATCAGGGTTAAATGAACTGCCTGCCCAGAAACTGAGATGAGGAGAAATCCTTTCTTACCAGCAATGCTGGAGTGTCCAGGAGCCAATACTACAGAAAAAGAATGTTTTGGCTAATTTAAGGTTGGCCAGATGTCACCACTTCTAGTTGATGGCCAGAGGACCCCGGGGGGGTGGGGGGGGAGAGGGATGGCAGGATGCCACGGAAGAAGGTCAAGCACTTCATCGCTAAAGCTGCCTTTGGGTGTAGCTACTCACTAGGAAACTGAAAACTTTTTGTCCAACAAGCTTCCCAAGTGATTCCTTAGCACATGACATTTGCCAACCTTTACCTAACTCATCCCCCATCCCCTCTGCCAATCAAAGCAAGCAAGAAATCTCATCTATGCTAAATGGGAACAGAAAATAAGAGCATTGTGCTCCAATCTTCTGAGACTTTACATAGGTCTCGCTCAACAAATAGCTGGCAAATGCATTAATGCTGTCTTCCATGCAGGGCTGTTTTTACTGGCTACTCTCAGTTTGACTGAAAAGTCCTTTTTTCCTGGTGAATTTAATTATTATGTGACTTTATAACTATTGAAGGTGCTACACAGTGGAATTCCAAGTTAGAATTTAAGCAGAGAATGTCTAGCTTGTAATAACCTACACATTTTGACTCAAACCTCCTGGGACAGGTAAGTAATTTCAGGTAAGTGAAAACATCAGCTTGATACCTGAGCACAATGTCAATATAAAGCTACTAGACAGCTACGTGGCCATCAGGCACAACTTCTAGAAAGAATAGCATCCTATATTGTAATTTAATGGCCTTTCTGATGTTTCCTAAAGATGAACAAAATAGGATGGGAGAATTCAGGGATTCAGATACTGAGCAATTTGAACTGTTTATATAAAAATTGTTATACTGATCCCCTTTCAGCCCTGATAATTTCTGGAATCTAAAAAGAAAAGCCTCATAATTCAAAATTATATTTGAATTAAACAAGCAATTTTGAATACAGAAAAAGTAAAAAAAGAAAAAAAAGAAAGAAAGAAATCATTGGTTTCTGGCTTCAATGTGCAAAAATTATAAAATGAGCTCCAAACTAAGACAATTAAATATATCTAAGGCACTCTAATTCAAGAAATACTAAATACTGAAGAAAAAAAGTATGTTCTTCTCTCTGTTGAAAGTAACAGTTGGGAAGAAAATTTTCGTAAGACTCGGAACCAGATTTGGGAAGCTAACTTAGTAATATCATACCTGCTATTAAATGGACATATGATATATACATGTCATACTTGACACTGAAAATGTAAAACAAAAGATCTTTTACTCTCTATATATTTTTCTTAATAAAATACAATTTTTCTAATTCTTTGTGATATTTAAAAAGATAAGTCAGTTTTATACTTTCTGACAATAATGACCTATACTCCCATTTTTCCTGGTCTACTATAGTCCTTGCCTTTCTCCTAAGCCCTGTTCTACACATCTAATGATTCGAAAAGCCTGCCATTGTCAAACAAGGTTGAGAAAAACTGGCTTAAGGGCATTATACCAATGCTTAAAATGTCAGAGAGACACCTGCCAACAGCTCTAACATTTATTGTTTAATCAACTAAGGAAAAAAATATTGTTCAAGCAGCAGCTGCTACCCCCAAACAATCTAACGCACTAAGCAAAAAACTTGTTCACAAAAGAGTCACAAAAAGAGAATTTTTTACAACTTTAATATGGGTTACTGATGACTGGCTTCTTATTCCATGAGTAATCAAAACCTTTGAGCTTTGTTTATTAAAATTCCTTACATATTCCTTATACTGTATCTCATGTTTTTATATAAATGAATTGCTCGTTTAAATATAAGAAGGCAAATAATATAGTTCAGAAAGCTTGAGCTCAGGATCTGGCTCACCCACTTGCCACTGGGCAAAATGGTAACATTCAACCTTCAGAACTTCAGTTTCTACATCAGAAGAGGGACTAGATCAGGGTTTCTCATCCCTGGTGTTATTGACGTTTTGAGCCAGATAATTATTTGTTTGGTGGGAGAGGGTTGCCCACCGCATCATGGGTAGTATCCCTGACCTGCTCCCACTACATGCGAAGTGGCAACCCCCAGCTATGACAACCGAAAACGTCTCTAGACATGGCCCAATGGTCCCAGGAGGGCAAAATGACTCCCAGTTGAGAACCGGGGGTGATTTCAGTGCTCCTGAAATTCAAGTATATCCTCAATTCCTCCCTAATTCTGATATTCTACAAAATATATTAAATGTCTTATTTTCTTAAATGTTATTTGTTCAGCTACTGACCAACATGCCAACTGTGATGACAGTTATTTTAATGTTTAGAGAAGTTGAAATACAGTGACCACTTGTACCAATTCTAACTATAATAGAGCCTAAAATCTTTTTTTTTTAATGAAAATTTACAAAAGAACATCAACACAATATATAAGGGAAACTACTGTAAATGAAGTACATGTCAATGTTTTTACCGCATTTTCTGGGCAACTCCTTCAAATGAATAAAAAAGAAGGGGTAAAAAAAGGGCACATTAAACCTGTTCCTTAAGCAATTCTACCACATGTGTACTTTTAGAAAACAAAGGGGCCTTGTAATATCAGGAGCAAATTAAAGTGACTTTTTGGGAAGTGAAAAACACCTAAAGCTACTAGCAATCCTTTAAAAATAGGAGGACTCCTTGTCAAGATGGAGGTGCAGGCAGACACGCTTTGCCTCCTCACACAATCACAAAATAATTACAACTAAATCTCGAAACAAGTAACACTCAGAACTGTCAGAAAACTGAACTGTATGAAAGTCCGACAACCGAGGATTTAAAGAAGCCACATTCATCCAGAAGAGTAGGAGCAGGGGAGACACGGAGAGGGGAGAGAGTGGGAGATGCCATGTGGCCGGGAATGGCAATGGCAGTGGATTGAGCACGAGCAGTCCCACAGTCACGTGTGACAGATAAAAATTGGGAGGGATATCTTGGGAGCAAGTGATGCCAGGCCACTATGCATAGCCCAGGGTTCCCGCACCAGGAAGATAAATACCCAAAATTCCAGGCTATAAAAACCAGTGAGGGCTAGGGCAGCGAAAGGAACTGCAGGATTTTCAGGAAGCTCCACTAAAGGGCCCACATGGTCTTAAAACATATGCAAACCCACACACTCTGGGGTTCAACACCAGGGCAACAGCTGGAAGGGTGCCAGTCACATATGGAGATTGGGTGAAGTGACTGGAAATGGGGCAAGTGATGGGCAAACCCCTAGAAGCCAGGCAGTTGCACAGTCCCCTCTCCAAGACCTTCCCCCACACAGATCTACAAACCAGTGAAGCAGGTTGCCCCACCCTGGTCACGACCTAACGCTCCAACCCACAGAATTTACAGGTGCCTTTTACAGAGAGTCAAAGCAGCTCTACCTAGTATATAAAAACAAACACAGGGAGGCTGCCAAATTGGGGAAACAAAGAAATATGGCCCAAATGAAAGAGCAGATCAAAACACCAGAAAAAGAACTAAACAAAACAGAGACAGCCAACCTATCAGACGCAGAGTTCAAAACACTAGTTATCAGGATGCTCAAAGAAATCACTGAGTACAGCAACAACATAAAGGAAGAAATGAAGGCAACACTAAGTGAAATAAAGAAACATCTACAGGAAATCGACAGTGAAAGAAAGGAGTCAGGATTCAAATCAGTGATTTGGAACATAAGGAAGAAATAAACATTCAACCAGAACAGAAAGAAGAGACAAGAATTCAAAATAACGAGTAAGTATAAGAAGACTCTGGGACATCTCCAAACGTGCCAGCATCCAAATCATAGGGATGGCAGAATCAGAATAGGAAGAGCAAGAAATTGAAAACTTACCTGAAAAAATAATGAAAGTAAACTTCCCTAATTTGGTGAAGGAAAATAGACATACAAGTCCAGGAAGCACAGAGTCCCATAAAAGTTAGACCCAAAGAAGACCACACCAAGACATATCATAATTAAAATGCCAAAGGTTAAAAATAAAGAGAGAACAGCAAAGGTTAAAAGCAGCAAGAGAAAAGCAGATAACTACCTACAAAGGAATTCCCATAAGACTATTGGCTGATTTTTCAAAAGAAACTTTGCAGGCTAGAAGGGACTGGCAAGAAGTATTCAAAGTGATAAAAAGCAAGAGCCCACAACCTATATTATTCTATCCAGCAACGCTGTCATTTAGAATGGAAAGACAGATAAAGTGCTTTCCAGACAAGGTCAAGCTAAAGGAGTTCATCATCACCAAACCATTATTATATGAAATGTTAAAGGGACCTATTTAAGGAAAAAAAAAGATCAAAACTATGAATATTAAAAAGGCAACAAACTCATAGCTATCAACAACTGAATTAAAAAAAAATAAGCAAATAACCAGAACAGGAACAGAATCATAGGCATGGAGATCATTTGAAGGGTTATCAGTTAGCAGGGGGAAGGGGGAGAATGGGGGAAAGGTGCAGGGATTAAAAAGCATAATTGGTAGGGACAAAATACATAGGAGGATATTAGAATGTAAGAAATGGAGAATCCAAAAAACTTATATGCATGACCCATGGACATGAAGTAAAGAAGGGTAACTGCTGGAGGTAAGGGGAGTACTGGGCGGGGGGGGGGAAGGGGGAATATTGGGACAACTGTAATAATATAATCAATAAAATATACCATATTTTTTGGACTACAAGACTCACTGGACCATAAGATGCACCTAGGTTTTAGAGGAGCAGAATAGGAAAAAAAAATTTGTAGCAAAAAATGCGGTAAAATACTTAATAACATAAATAACATAATATTTCACCAATGCGAGCCAGGTAATTAAGCTACATTCAGACTATAAGACGCACCCCCATTTTCCACCCAAATTTGGGGAAAGAAGTCTGAAAAACACAGTACTTAAAAATATTTTTAATAGGCATATTTGAAAAAACAGTTTACACCATCTTATTGATACTTGTTTTCATACCCAACTTAGGGAACAGTTAGACATCTTACAACCTATAACTAGTTTTCAACCTTCTCTGAAGTTATAAATGCATACACTTCAATAGGGGGAAATAAACCACACATTCTATTTCCCTGAAGAACTGTCATTATGTTTAAAGTTTTTTTCTTCAGGGAAATCAGTTTCAATTGTTCAGAGGCCAAACCCCATCTCAGAGTGCCACTTGTCAATGGAACTCTAACACTAAACCCAAGAATATGATTACCTACCACTCAAGTAACCCATTCTTTGCAGCAGGAGCGTATAATAAAAGGTCACTTTCTGTTGGTGTTATTTCATAATTCATATAAAAGCATGAGGCTTGTCAAAGGATTTTGATTACAGTCCCCACAGTTACAAAATTATACTGGAAAAGGGATGTCTTAAGAGAAAATTAAGTGCTAAAACTTGCTCAGGGTTCTTTTTATTTATTTATTTTTATTGATTTGAGAGAGAGGGCAAAACATCAATTTGTTGTTCCACTTATTTATGCATTCTTTGGTTTCTTCATGTATGTGACCTGACAGGGGGATTGAACCCACAACCTTGCCGTATCAGGATGACACTCTAATCAACTGAGCTACCCAGCCAGGGCAACCCCAGGGTTCTAAGATAATATAACAGCTGTTATAATTACAAGACTTGTAAATGTAAAGGAAATCAAAGCATAAAGCAAATGGGTTTCACTTTTAAAATAAAACCACAAAGATTACCGAGATGTGAATCCATGAACACCACCTGGTCCTTTTCCTTCACTTTACTGCTGAGGACACCAAGGTCCAGAGTTGACTCCCAAGTATTGGCATACTATGGATGAAGACTCACCATCTCCACAAAACTGTCCTAGTTTCCCTTCCTGAATTCAGTGTATTAAAGTATCTGGTTATACAATTTCTATGATGTTTACATAAGAAGTAGTTATATTCATTTTCCCAAGTTGCTACGGCAGGCCGCAGCTGTGGTGCAGAGGAATGAATACAGTAATGGAAAAACATCAAGTCCTGTGAAAAGGCGGATGTTTGGGCCTGTAAACTAAATCAGTAAGTCCTCTGCTGTTCCTTTTCTCACCTAAGTCTCCTCCAAGACGTAGACCAAAATATAGCCTTAGGAACCACAGCCCAACAATATTCATATGAGTACACAACAGTGTTAAATAAAAACAGACCCTGAACCTGAAATGCCAAAATCTTACTTGACTAAAACACACACACACATTCTATCACACTGAGAATGACAATAAGGAGGGCAGATGTCGTATACAGTGAAATCTGTCTCATAATGTAAGTGACAGAATGTGTGGTATGCAACATAAAAATCACACACACTGTGAAAATCAACTACCTTGAATTACCCTCTTCCACACCCCGCTTCCCTAAAATTTTCCAAGTTCCAACTGTTGCTCCTGATCAAGGAATCTCCTTGCCTAAAAAGTTTAAAACTGGCCCTGGCTGGTGTAGCTCAGTGGATTGAGCGCGGGTTGGGAACTAAAGGGTCCCTGTTCAATTCCCTGTCAGGGCACATGCCTGGGTTGCGGGTCAGGTCCCCAGTGAGGGCCATGTGAGGAGCAACCATACATTGCTGTTTCTCTCCCTCTCTGTCTCCCTCCCTTCCCCTCTCTCTAAAAAAATAAATAAATAAAATCTTAAAAAAAAAAGAAGTTTAAAACTGCCATTTGGTATTCAATGTATTGGGAAGTTATACTATTCAATTTTCAAAGCACTCCTATTATTTTGTTCTATCAAAATACAGGAAGGAAAAAAGTACTTTAGTGGCGCTAAACCCACATTCATCTGAATTACCTGGAATACAGTATAACTCTATCTCCCTTTTTTTATTATCACTGTCCCTAATTATGCAACTCCTTTTTTTTTACATAAAGTAATATTCATCTTTATAGTATTATGCCAGTAACCTCCAAGTCTTCAAATTCTCCCTTCTGATGGAATTGAAAACACTTCCCCGCAGTTCCAGAGCACTGGTAAAATGTCAACAGGAGCAGTCTCATTTCAAAGGGTAGGCTGCCACCTACTGACTGACTGTGATCCCTTCCCACGCAACACAGCCTTGCCCAGAGAGTTCATCAATCCCTCACAAAAGGTTGTCTTTGCTATGCCATTTCATACAATATATTCAACTACATCAACATAATCTCTTAATTAATATTTTTAACTTTGGAAAAAAACACTAAGCTGATGTTTCCATATACCTAAAAATTCCCAGCTTATATTCAAAAGGGCAGAGATTTTTAAAAGGCAGGTGCTATTTTTTAAATATGCAAAAGTTCTTTTTTGATAATATATTTCTCTTCACCATTTTCTTTATTCTTTACTTCTGAAAACTGAATCTTATCCTCTTCTCATTAGAGATAGTAGTGGTGATTTAATCGTTCCTATTGATCAACCAGGAACTATTCAAAATTTGAATTCCTAGTCCCAAAGCTGTTGTAAAAATTCACGGCAGTGCTGACAGTAAAGCTAAGAGTTGTGGGTTGGCTCAGCCCCCGTCATAGAAACATAAATCTACAATAGCCCTCTACAAACAGTAGACTTTGTCAAGAGAGATTTAGTTTCTGCCTTTTTTAACGTACTTTTTAAGAAAGAAAATCAGACCAACCAAAACTTATTGAAGGGAGATAACAAATCCCCTTTCTAAGGTCATAGGCCACTGCCTTGGTGAGAGAACGGACGGTTAATTCACATAATATTCACCAACGCTATGTTAACACTTAGGGATACAAAGATGTAAATACCTGTTGCCTTTAAGTTGTCTAGTGCACAGATTTGATGGAAGGACAATGAAAATATACTTTGCAAGATGTAAAATATGTGAACTCTAAACAGTGATTAAGTAGTGCCTGGGTCTTCTTGAGGGTCAGGAAGCCTCACAGAGGAACCATCTGAAGGTGATACAGGACTTTACCAATAATCAGATGGGAGAGAGAGATTCAAATGGCATGTGCAAAAGAAGAGGGGGGGGAAAAAAGCGGGACTTTGGGAACACATCCAGGAAGTCAATATAACTGAAGAATAAAGTGAATGAGGTAGGGTAGGTAGGTAAGAAGCAGATCTCAAAGTCTTCTACACATCCTGCCAAGAAATCTTTGTCTCAGAATGATCACGCTGGCAAGAAGATAAGGAATGAACTGGAGAGAGGGTAATTACTAAGAAAAATGATGAAACTGCTCAAGCACAATGGATTAGGAATCTAAAGTGAGAATCCAGGGCAGTGAGAATGGAAAAAGAGTCCACATTAAAGACAAACCATGAAGGTAAAATTGTAGGTAGGACTGACAGAATGTTGGGAATGAGAAACAAAAGGAAGACACTAGGGTCTCCCCGGTTTCTGGCTTAGGTTGGTGGTAGATTTACCAAGATAGAAAATGTAGTGGAAGGCATTGATTTGCCGGGTGGATATAATGAATTCTGCTGAATTTGAAAATATGAGTTTGGAAATACTGACTTTGAAGTGACTGGAACACTGAGGTGAAGATGTGCAGTGATACACAGTACTGAATATAGAGATCTGAAGCTCAGGCCAGAGGTCCACATTGGAGATAGAAATTCGGAAGTTACCAGTGTGTGAGCTGAAGGTGACATGGATGAAACGCCCCAGACAGAATGGATACAGTAAGAAGAGGAGCACCAAGGATGAGAACCTGGGCAGAGAGCCAATAGGAGACTCACCAGCTTAAACAAGCATATGGCATGCTACCACACACTGGGTCAGGCAAGACGGAATAATGAAGGCTAGAAATTGCTCAGCAACATAGCTACACCAGATACAGACAAGACAACAATGCTGGGAAAAACAGGAGGCAGCTGGAAAAGAGGACGACCAAATATGAGACGATTGACTCCATAAAAGAAGCCATAGGCGTGCGTCTACAGGAGCTGAGCAGGGCTGTTGAGAAAAGGACACTGTGGACATCACTCATCCAGAACAAGGTTGCCAGGGGTCAGAGCCGATTCAAGGGCACATAACACACACAAGTTACAAAAGTACAATTCAACTTCTGGTTTTCAGTTCCACATGTAAGAGGCTCAGAAGTTGCCACTTCACCCTAACAACAAGGTGAACAGACTAAAATTCACCTTAGACCCGTATGAGAGGGGAGGACACACAGCAAACCTTGGCCCCCAAGACTGGAGAAACAGGCAGACACACAATGACTGGGAATCTTGACTTACAGGAGCAGAGACCAGGAGCTGAAACCACCACAGGAGCCAATGTCAGGGTAGGCAACCCGAACTGTAACAGATAAATTGCTGGAGGCTCAGTGTGGCCAAGTCTGAGATTTAAAAACTCCAAGGGACCCAGTCAATGGGCGGCCTCAACTCTGTAAGTTTTACCTCCAGGAGCTCGACTAGGCTCCCACAGTACACACCAGAGAAACATCGCCGCTCACTTCCAGCAGGGGAAGCAGAGAAGGAACTATTTTTAAATATACCAGAGCAGTCCCTTCTTAGGAAGGTCTGCCATCAGGTGAACTAGTCAACCAAAGCCTAGCCTGCTTAGTATTACCAGACCTAACTGACCTGGGGGGAGGGAAATAACCAACTCCATCCCACTCTAGCCATCCCATTGCACCTGAGGGGGGGAAATTAAGAAACACCTGCAAAGTTCACAATGCAGAGGTAGAGGTCCACCAAAAGACTGAGACCTAATCTAATCAGAAGACTACGGAATAGTTCCCCTCCCTGCCCCAGTTAGCCACCACAGCCCTGAAGGCCTATTTACAACAGTTCCTTTTACCAAGTACCTCATGTCTTGCTACGAAGAAAAAACTACAAGGTATATCAAAAGGCAAAAAATCACTATTGGAAGAGACAGAGCAAGCATCAGAACCAGACGTTGTAGGGATGCTGGAATTAAAGACAACTATGATCAACATGCTAAAGGCTCTAATACATAAAGGAGACAGCATGCAAGAACAGATGGGCAATGTAAGCAGAGATGAAGAGTCTTAAAAAAAGTGCGATTCTACGTTTTAAATATTGGTTAATACATGCAAATATATTTAAATACAGTCAAGAAGTGTACAAACCAAACTATGTACAGTGATTTTTCTCTAGGTTATTGTAATCATGATTTAATATTACTAATCTAATGAACAAAGTTATACACTCTATAATGAATCAAAGTGTACATATAATCAACTCGGTGTTTTCTGCTCCCATATGCCCCTGTTCCTGGAAAGAGGGACACTGGCACCAACAATGACCCAATGAATCACAGACGTCTGGCTAACTCACATCATGAGATAACATCAGAACAAGAAGAATGGACTTAAGTGGGAACTCTATACCTCCACTTCAACCCCCTCCCCTCCCTGTCTCAAGAGAAACTGTACATCCGCACTCCCCCACTTAGCAGTTCCCCTCCCAAATTCCCACCAACTCCCTATAAGAATTGCTGCCTTAACCAGAGATGTCGAGATGGTTTTTGAGGTATGAGCCTGCCATCTGCTCGGGTTGCCAACATCTGAAGTAAACCACTTTCCTTCTCACCGCACCTGTCTCATGAGTTTGGCTTTCACTGTGGCAGGCAGTGGGGCCTACGGGGACATTTTTCCCTGTTTCGTTATCTCTGGAGTATGAACAATTATACTGTTCTGTATTTTCCAAATGTTCTACAATGCATATGTATTACTTTTGAAATCAAATGTATAAAGGTTTTTATATTTTTTTTAGGATCTAAAGTGTACAGGAGTCTAAATTAGCTGGAAATAATTGAGATAGTTTGAGACAGATGAGATTGACCCAACTGTCTCAAACTCTAAACAGCTGTTAGAAATAGAAAACTAGGCAAAAGCAGAAGGACAGGACCCAGGAAATCAGCCTGCTCTTAAAAGGAAGAGAGAACAACAACCTGGGAGTTCCTGGTAAGTGAAATGAACACGCTATGGTTCCTTAGATTCAGAAAAGAGTGGAACATGAAGGAACAACAATTAGGAAAAAATTACCTTAAAGACCCTCACCCCTTACTCTGGTAGCACACAGGAGCTTTACAGGGCAGTGTCAAAGATAAGAAGATAGAGAGAAGTCAAGTCCTCCCAAGAAACTGAACTGCTTTGCCAGATTAGATAAAACTGAGAGAAGAAATAAAGGGTAAAAATTACCTAAGGTATCCCTTACAGTAGTAGGGGGTGAAACATCCCTTACATAAAAAGTCAGAAGTGGGAAGAATGGGATGGGCCACAATGCATTCTGATAGTCTTGAGTCAAATGAAATGATGAAAGCAAAAAGCAGAAATCAATCACATACCAGGCAAAAGACATACATTAGCAGGGATAAAACATGTAAAAAGAGAATATAATGGTTCATTTTGTGTGTCAACTTCATTAGGCAATGGTGCCCACTTATCTGATCAAATGCCAGTCTAGATATTGCTGTGAAGGTATTTTTTAGATGTGATTAACATTTAAATCAGTACTTTAAATAAAGAGGCTTACTCTACTTTATGTGGCTGGGCCTCATCCAATCACTTGAAGGCCTTAGGAGAAACTAAGGTTTCCCACACAAAAAGAAATTCAGCCTCACACTGCAATACAGAAACCATGCCTGTGTTTCCAGCCTCATGCCTTGCCCTACAGGTTTCAGCCTTGTCAGCCCGCACAATTGTGTGAGCCAATTCCTTAAAATATAAATCTCTCTATTATTTTTTCTCTATATATAGATACAGGTATAGGTATAGATATATAGGTAGATATACAGAGATATAGATATATACACACACACAGATATAGGTACATATATATACATATACACACAGAGACACAAATATATCCTAATGCTTCTATTTTCTGAAGAACCCTGAGTAATACAGGTAAAAAAAGATGAAATCAGACTTCCTGCCAAGATGGAGGCACAGGTAAACACACTTCAACTCCACATACAACTACAGAAAAAAATCAGAACTAAACTACAAAACAAATTTCACCCAGATTCATCAGAAAATCGAGCTGTATGGAAGTCCAACAACCAAGGATTTTAAGCCACATTCATCCAGATGGGTAGGCGGGGCTGAGATATGGAGGCATGTAGAGGTAACAGAACAGGTAGTCCCACACTCACATGTGATGGATAAAAATTGGGAGGGATACCATGGGAAGGAGCAATCCCAGCCACAGACCAGACCGCCCAGCCCACGTTTCCAGCGCCAGGAAGATAAGTTCCCATAACTTCTCAGTGCAGAAACCAGGGTCAGCTGGGGCAGCAGAAGAAACTGCAGGATTCTCAAGAGACTTCTCTTAAAGGACCCCCAACGAAGTAAGAGCTGAGTAAATGGCATTGTTCCTTCTCTGATCCCTCCCTCACATACGGCACCACACCCAGCAAAGAGACTGGCCCTGCCCTGGTGAATACCTGAGGCTCCTTCCCTTACAAAGTAACTGGTGCTCTGAGACAAAGAAATATGGTCCAAATGAAAGAACAAAACAAAATCCCAGAAAAAGAACTAAAGAAACAGAGATAGCCAACTCATCAGATGCAGAGATCAAAACACTATTTACCAGGATGGTCCAAGAAATCACTGGGTACTGCCACAGCATAAAAAAAACCCCGGCAGAAGTGAAGGTTGCATTCAGAGAAATTAAAAAAAAGTCCACAGGGAACCAACATTGGAGGAAATGAAGCTGAGACTTAAATCAATGATCTGGAACATAAGAAAGAAAAAAGCATTCAATCAGAACAGCAAGAAGAAAAAAGAATTGAAAAAAATGAGGATAGAATAAGGAGCCTTTTGGACATCTCCAAATGTACCAACATCCAAATCATAGGGGTTGCAGAAGAAGAGAAAGAGCAAGAAATTGAAAACTTATTTTAAAAAATAATGAAAGAATACTTCACTAATTATTGCTTCCCGAATGTTTCCTTTAGTGAAGGAAACAGACATGCAAGCCCAGAAAGCTTAGAGAGTCCCAAACAAGCTGGACACAAAGAGAACCACACCAATATACATCATAATTAAAACATCAAATGTTAAAAATAAAGAGAGAACCTTAAAAGCAGCAAGAGAAAAGCAGATAACTACCTACAAAGGAGTTCCCATAAGACTATTGGCTGATTTCTCAAAAGAAACTTTGCAGGTTAGAAGAGACTGACAAGAAGTATTCAACTTCTTTGGAGATATTTACATACTTTATATATAGCAAAAAACAACTTAATGTATTTTTTCAAATACATAGCTAATTCTCCCCAACAATATTTACTGTATAATCTTTCCTTTGCATATTGTTTAATGATGCTTTATTTATCAAACAACTTCAGGTGTTGTGAATTTATTTCAAGGCTATATATCTATTCCATTGATTTATCTGTTGGTTATAGTGATACGTCATATTTTACATTGTTTATATTAATTTCTCCTTCCTAATTTTTTTCTTGAATTCTATATGGCCTGTATTCAAAATGATAAAAAGCAAGAGCCCACAACCTATATTATTCTATCCAGCAAAGCTATCATTTAGAATAGAAGGGCAGATAAAATGCTTTCCAGACAAGGTCAAGCTAAAGAAGTTCATCAACACCAAGCCATTATTATATGAAATGTTAAAGGGAACTATATAAGAAGATCAAAACTATGAACAGTGTAATGACAACAAACACGACTATCAACAACTGAATCTAAAAAATAAACTAAGCAAACAAGCAGAACAGGAACAGAATCACAGAAATGGAGATTATTTGGAGTACAAAGAAGTACAAATTGGTAAGTACAAAATAGACAGGGGTATGTTAAAAACAGTGTTGGAAGTGGAGTAGCCAAAGAACTGATACGCATGACCCACGGACATGAACTAAGTGGGGGAAATTGGAGAGAAGGTGGTGTACTGTGCAGAGGGGGGCAAAGGGGGAGTATTTGGGACAACTATAATAACATAATCAATAAAGTATCTTTTTTTTAAAGTTACAAAATAGGAGCAAATATTTTTTAAAAACATATGTATATAGGCACATCTATAAATAAAATATAAAGATATAAAAAGTGGTATAAAACTTGTATGTATACATGATTATAGAAAAATTAAAAAGAAAATGTACAAAAAATAAGATGAAATCTTTCAACAAAGACCAATGGGGCAGAATCTTAAACTAGAGGCAATGGAATTGAAATTGAGCAGGTAGCAATAACACCAAAGATCCCTAGATATATGCATGATGTGACAAACAATACATTCAATGAAGATTTTTGGAATCTACGTGTGTAATATGAACTAGGTCAAAGGGATGCCACAGTTAGAGCACATTTGGAGAAATCTAGGCCAAAGGATTCCGTGGGCGGCTGTGGCAATGAAAAGGAACCCATTCACACAATAAAGATATGGCAACACTTTAACAGGCATATTTTGTATTCTCAAGATCTTTAAGTAAAAATCATACAGGAATGCTGTTCGTATATAAAGATATTAACTTACCATACTTGTCTCGCAAGCCAACAGTACATCTAAAGACTCCACCAAAGGCAACATCTTCACCAAATATTACTGAAAAATGATGGTTAAAGAACATTGTTTTATTTAATAATCCCTAAATCATAGTAACAATGAGAAATAAGTAATGTAAATGTTTACATTTTAAATCAGAAGACAGAAACGGACCATAGATCCAAATCAAAGGTTCTCAGTTTGGAAATGATGGACATTCTGGACTGGATGACTCTTTCGTGGCAGCCGCCTGTGCTGCGCACTGCAGATGTGCAGCAGCGCATCGCGTTTCTGACCTCCACCCGCTGGACGACAGCTGCCCCTCACACACAGTTGCGTCTCTAGGTGTTGTTACATGAAAGAGGAAGAGGGATTGAAATCGCTCCAGTTAAGAAAGAACCATTGATCTAAAACCTCATTTTGTTTTACCAAGATGAGGTTTTAGAGAAACTGAAGCCATAGAAGTAGTACAGGAACTTGCCACGTCGGAAAGCAAGGAGGCAGAACTGACTCCCACTCCAGGCTCCCGAGTCCCTGGCCAGTGTTTTTTTGAGAGTCGGTGATCAGAAGCGCTGAAAGCAAAGCATTCCAAACTGAGAGAACAGTCACAAATAGTTAAGTGACTTACACTGTGTGAAACAGAAAGGAGGCAAGTATGGAGGACATAGTAAGCAAGTAAAAGAACAAACAGTACAGGTGCAAATTGAGAGGAACTTGTAGTAAGGCAAAGAAAATTGAAAAATGAGAAATCACAGTGCTAAATTCTAGTCATATTAATGCACCTAACCAGCTTTGTGTACCTCAGGAAAATAACTTACCCTTCTGTATTCATCCAGATCAATCACTCTCACAGAACATTCAAAACAAAGCGGGTCCAACAGTCTAGTTCTCACTTCCTACTAAAAAACAACCTGTTTTTCACTTGACCTTAAAACAAGGGATTCTCAAGTGGAAGTCAAAGGTATGAAGTACAGCCAATCAAATTTTAAAAAATACAGCAGAAGGACAACTCTTTTTATATTAATAATTTAACTTGATAAGATAAAGGGTAAGTTACTTATAAAGTTAGTGCCCCCCAAATCTTGCAAGTTGAATGTATCCTACAGGAAAGCACAGAATCAAATCTTGATTTTTATAAATAGAGAGCCGAACAAAGTGGTATTTGAGTTTTTTATATGCTAGAGAAACAGGAATACACAGTAGGTGTTAATCCAGACGATATTAATATAATATCAGTACCTCACATACTATGGGGAAAGTAAATGTGATGATGTTAAATACACCTGAGAACTAATTTGTAATGAGCGCATTAAAAATGTGTTAAGATCATAATTGGATTATTAAACCTTAATCATTTGGTCAGGTCTTTTATAAATTTCAGATAGCTATAGAGTTAACCACTGAACTCCAGACAAATATTTCTAGCGAATCAATAATTCTGAAGCCACAGCCTCCACAATCAAGCACAAGGGAAGTTTACCTGCAGTAGGATCTTTGGCCAATGAGTTATCCAAGGCACTTGTTACTGCCTGAAAAAGATTCATTTTCTGAGTCTGCCCTGTAAAAATAAAAAATAAAATTTTAAAGTCACATTTCATCCATAGTCAAATATAAAAAAATAATGCATTTCTTCACAGTTATTTACAATTTGATTAAAATCGAGGCAGGAAGGAAGGTACAGAGCACATTGCAGGAATTATTGGGTTATTTACAATGCTGACGGCTCTGTGAAAGACACAAAAGCAACACAGACCTCAGGAGGGTTGTTGATGAAACAAAATTTACAAACATTAAACAATTCAAGAAACAAGTATTAAAAAAGGAAGAAGAAATATAATCAAGTGACCAACTGTGTGTAGAAAACAAACAGAAGTTACGCAAAGTCAGGAAAGGCTACCAGCCAGCATGAGAGTGGTCTGGGAAGATGCCCTAGAGGGAGGTTGGGAACATTAGCCATAAGGAATGCGCATGACTGGTGGCATGTGTCGCACAGGCCAGTGGAAGCAAATGGTCATGGGTCATAAAACAAGTGAACTTAAGTACCCAGAGCTGCTTGTGTTTGGAGAATACTAGAATCTTATGCCTAAACTCATCAGACTTGTTTCTCCCTATTATTTTATTGCTCAAGTCAGAATCTGCAAGCCAATCTTTCTCTCCCTAAATGGGTTAAATGGATCAGTACATGCAAAGCACTTAACAATACAGGACACAGTGAGTGCTGGATAAATATTAGCTATTTATGATTAGATCTGGACTTTGTGTCCTTCATCTTGACCTGGGCATTATTCTGAAGGACACAAAGCATTAGTTGATAAGTTCCAAATGCTGAAATTCAAAAACATTATGACTTGAGAAGTGTGATTTAAGTCTTGGTGCTGCCCAGTGCCCAGACATCCTAGAACTTCAGGTCAACTCCTCCAAAACCATATTCAGAGCAGAGAAAGGCTTCTGCTGGAATCCTCTCTGATCCACAGGCCCAGTCTTCATTTCAGTGCCTAATCTCTGCACTGGTGCTCACTTTAACCCATAACCATGCTAATGTCTAATCGCCTCAATGCTTGCGCTTACCCTGACCACTGCCCCATCTAACCTCTGTGTTCCTCAGTAGCTTGGTATGTTCCAAAATCCAAGGTCCAATTCCCAGGGTGGAACGCAACAGCTACTGCTATTCACTGCCTTCAACCCTCTGGCCATGAGACACTACTCACTCATTTTTTTTCCTGGAAACCCATCTTCTTCCCTAGACTCCATAGCAGTCTCTGACCTGTGACATCTTGAATCTTTATTAACTATTGACACATGGTCTACTATTTCTCTGTCTGCTCTGGCCTCAGCTGTCTCTCTAACTCCTTCAACGCTGCTAAATGCCCAGGCTTCAGGTCTTGGCAATGCCCACCAGGTCTGCCTGCTGCCCTGTGTGCCCAGAACAAAGGCCTGTTTCTAGACTTGTTTCTGGTAGGGATAACAGGAATTGATTCAAGAAAATACTGTTACATCAACTATGTCAGAGGAAACACGATCACACCACGTGTCCATGATCACTTCATAATTTATTTTTCTTGAGGCTAAGGCCATTTCATTTAATTGATACCTTTCTTAAATCCTTCTCCAGCCTATAAAAACTCTTTACAGTGTTTATTAGTGCCCAGCATCAGATGCTAATGGTTTAGGGTAAATTTTTTTTTTCCCTCAACCACCAAGACATTCCTACTCTCCTATTGCATACATTTCACAAAGTAAGATTTTTTGTCAATTAGGATTTTCATACCTAAGAACCTAGGAAGATGAAAAATGCCTAAAGAGCTAAGCTGATATTTAAGTTTGCTGATCATTAGAATTAATACTGAATGTTCTCAAAATATCTTATCACATTACTGCTCAGCAAATTTCCAGTCAGAAGAAAGCAAAGACTTTAATAATAAAAAATCACACAAAGTAAATCTGGAAAGTACTGTTTGATAACCACAATGAATTTACTCATCTTGCATGAAAATAATTTATAAGGGTATTTAAAGGTAATATTTCCAATATGAGCACATAAACTTTCGCTCCTGAATAATTTTTTTTTCAAATAAATTCAAAATGTCAGGGTTTTGGATTAACTGCTATTCTATCAGGTGCTTTAAAAAGTTTTATGACAATTTTTTGAAATTTTTAAATATTTTTAGTTTTTCAATTACAGTCAATATACAGTATTATATTAGTTTTGTGTATACAACCCAGTGATTAGATATTTATATAACATAAGAAGTGCTCACCCCAACAGTTCTAGTATCCACCTGGTACCTTGCACAGTTATTACAATATTATTGACTATATTCCCTGTGCTGTACTTTACACCCACATGACTATTTAGTAACTACCAATTTGTATTTCTTAATGCCTTCACCTTTTCCACTCATCCCCTCCAACTCCCCTCCCTTCTGGCAACCATCAACATGTTCTTAAATGACCATTTGTAACAGAGCAACATCTACTTTCAATTCGTTTTAAAGTTGTACTATGTTTTGTGGATAGGTCAGGAAGAAATCACAAGTTATTCACAGGTAAGATGATTTTAAATATTTAATTTCCTTAAAGTACCTATTCTTGTGTAGCTTACACCAAAGACCACTGGTAAAATATGCCTGTGTTCCTGATAAGATAAGCACACCTATAGCACATCCAACCAAAGTTGTGCCACTGGTAAAAGAAAAAAGAAGAAAGGTGGTCTATGAACACCACTAAAAAAGTTATTTACAGCATCACGAATAACCAGGTCATCATTGCTGCAAAGATAAAGTGGCATATGAGTGGAATGGAAGGGGCACACCAGAGGGAAGGCTCTGAGAGGGAAGGGATTCTCATCTGCCTTTGATCAGAGCTACATGCTCAGTGTTCACAATGTCTGGCATGTAGTAGGTACTCAAAAACATTTGTTGAATGAATGAACAAATAAATACATGCAGCTATATCAATAAAGATAAAAAATACACAAAGCAAATTGTTAATCAACCACTTGTAGAGAAAGAAATGGGATAGAAAAAAATGATCTATCAAAGACACAATTCAAACAGACTGCAGGAAAGGTGGGGGACAGGGCATATTGCAATAATAGTCTGATGGAGTACTCAGTTACTCTGAATAACTCTTCAGTAGGCAGTTGTGTTGAAGGGAAAGAGAAGCCTTCCACAGAGCCAAAGCACTTGAGACATGGGGTAAATAGGTCCCAAAGAGCATCTCCAGAAATAAATAAGGTCAACAGCAAGGCATGTCAACAGCAAGTGTATTTGTAATTAGACCCCAAACAAAGAAAAATAGACAGCCATGATATTGAAAATTAGGGTCTATTTTCAGAAAAACAAAGGCTCTGCCAACAAATTCAGCACTGCACTTCCTTTGAGCTGCCTAGTCCTTGCTGTAGACCTTGCTGTATTGTAACATTGCCTCATCATATTCCTTAGAAATCTCAGCATTTAGCACAGTGCCTAGAACATACATGGCAATCAGTGTATGCCTGTGGAAGCATAATGAGTATTTCAGTGGCTTAAACTGGCAAAAACTACATTGTGAAACAGAAAGATGGCTAGGAAACTACCGTATTTTTCAGACTATAAGACGCACCAGACCATAGAAGCACCTAGGTTTTAGAGGAGGAAAATAGGAAAAAAAAATTTGAAGCAATAAATATTGTAAAATATTTAATAACATAAATAACATAATATTTCACAAATGTAAATGTAAACAGCCAGGTAAGCTACATTCAGACTATAAGACACATCCCCATTTTCCTCCCAAATTTGGGGGGGAAAAGTGCATCTTATAGTCTGAAAAATACGGTACCTATTTTCTCCCAGTGAAAACCTCTTCCACCTCTCCAAATGCCCTATTTTCCAGGAATCCCGTTCTATGTGCCAGGTATGTACCTCTACTTCATTCTAAGCTCCATTAAGTGGTGTTGCAATTTCTACCTCATATAGTAAGTTTCAGAGAAAATCCAAATATCAGAGACAGAGCATTTAATATTAAAATATAAATGAAGGATCTATAAACACAAATGCTTTTTTAAGGTACCGATATTACTGCATATCCAGGAAAAGGGAGAAAGTAAATGGTACTGGTGGGGGGGGGGCAGTAATCAAATAGAGGCCCTAAGAAACTCTTAAAGTTGAATAGACTGTGACTAGGGTCCCTAGGTTCCCCCTCTCAGGGCACCTGGTAACTCAGTCATGATATGGCAATGACGCTTCTCTTCTTTCTGCTGGCTCCTTCTCCACTCAATCTCAAAATGCCTTTTAAACTCACCCACATACTGGTGCCTCCCAAATGAGTATCTGTAATCCAGAACTCTCATCTGAGCTCCTGTCTTTTATATCAGTGGACAAATAAAATGGGTTCTATGGAAAGTAATTGAGACTGGAAAAGTCAGCATTCATGCTGCCTGTCACTACCAGAACCAATAAGTAGAGACAAGGATTGAATCATTATGGGTGTTTTATTCAGATGCCCGCAATCTGAGAAGACGACAGGTTATGTACCCCCAAAAACTGTCCTAACATCTCATCTCGAGCTAATCTTTTATATAGGGAGAAAGAAAGGGTAGGTAAGGGGTTTGGGTAAATGTTAATCAGATTAAAGTAGCAGTCCTGCAGCAATTCTCCTATTATTTCTTTATCTGCTGATCAAAAATTCTTTATCTGAGTCAGGGTCTTCCCTCCCTGGAACACAATGGCTCAGTTACCATCTCCATTGCTTGCAGGGCCCCGGGGGCGCAAAGGTTGAATTGCTTGTGGACCTCCTGGAGTCAGAGGTAGGTCCTGTATTACACTTGCTGGAATAACAGCTTTCCATGAGCATGAATCACTTATGCCTATCAACTAAGGCTAAAATCTTTAACTCTTGAGTTCTCCTATCATAATCTCACAAGGTGATCTAATTATAAATTCCTAACTGGGCAGGCCATGGTAAGTAGTCACATTCCAAGCACATAACTCCTTTACAAAAAGGCTCATCTTTGCCTTTAGCAAGCCCTTTCCATTGTTTCTGTCCATGTAGGTTCACACATCTGTGAAATGGCCCTTTCAACCCCTCCTTCTAAAGCATGCAAGAGGGCACATAATCTTAACTATCCTATAATTCCCATCATCATCTGCTTTCTCCCACCTTTCTGTAATCTTCCTTAGTTCCCTCTTTAATTTCAAATGCATAACAGAAACTGCAAACTGTTACTCTCCAATGCATTTATCTCGGTCTCTTGAGATCTTGCATCCAGTTATATCCTGTTTGGATCAAAACAATTTTTATAAAAATTATCTACAGATATAAAAATTAAGATGTTCTTATATCAACATCTCCAATAGTCAGCAGTTCTCCACTTGGGTGTCTGGGCTTTTACTCAACAAACACAAAACTGAACTCTTGATGTCTATGCCCAAGATCCTACTTTCACATTTTAGCAAAGAGCTCTACCCAGCTGCCCAAGCCAGAAACGAAGGAGGCATCCCCTGAATGTCTTCCTTTTATTCATTACTGGCATCCAATCCATCAATTCTACTTCCAAAACATAGCTTAAAATGTGGCACTATTTCCAGAACCCACCATCTCTTTCCTGTTCCAGAAAACCACCTCCTAACTGCATATCTTGGTTAGCTCTAGCTACTATAACAAAATACCATAGATTGAGTAGCTTAAACAACAGAATTTTATTTCTCAGTGATGGAGGTTTGGAAGTCCAGACCAAGGTGAATTCCTGGTACAGGAATGTCCTCTTCCTGGTTTGCAGAAGACCATCTTCTTGCTATTTCCTCACACGGGGGAGAAAGAAACTCTCTTTTTATAAGGACTCTAATCCCATTCATGCAGGCTCCACCCTCATGATTTAATTACATCCCAACGGCCCCACCTCTAAATACCATCACATCAGGGATTAGGGCTTCAAAATATGAATGGGTGCAGGGACTGGGAAGACACAGATATTCAGTCCATAGTACTGCTTCTAAACTTGCACTTTTTCATTCCTTCCAAATCACTCATCAAAAAGCTGCTATGAGAATCCTAAAAAGCAATGCATGTCACATTACTCCACTGCTCGAAATCTTTCAAAGCCTCGGTACCTGAAAGAAACCTCATTTATCACCACATCCACAAGGCCCTAACTGATCTCATCGCTGCCACTCAATAGTCCCATTTTGCACTACTGTCCCCATGTCCCCATGGACTCAAAAGACCATTTGAGTCTTTTCTCAATTCTACCAAACCAAGTTCCTTGCCACCTCAGGGCCTTTACATATATCGATCCTCTGCCTGGCAACCCCTACACACCTCCTCCAATACTCCTTTCTGATCCCTTAGAGGTTGGTTAAATGTTACCTCTTCTTAGGGGCCAGCCAGGTCTCTATTATTCTTTTTCCTAGCACCTGAACATTTATTTCACTTATTGCAACTGGGATTGATTTAAGTAGGCATTTGCTTAGTACTTCTTGTCTATCTCTTCCACTAGACAGGCCCATCTCCATGTCCCTAAGCACCTAGCACAGAGATTGGTATCCAGGGGAAAATTAAAATGCATAGAATGAATAAATAAAACAAACCTACACATATACACAACGCCTGAAATCAGGGGCGGCAACAGGCGTAACTAGATGTGCTATTCCTGGTGAGTAACACAGGGTGATGGCGGGTGTAAACACACTGACACAAGGCAGGCCTGGCCCCAGTCTGTGAGCCATTTACATCCTGTATGACTTGGGGAAAGTTCCTTCACGACCTCTATAAAAGAAATATCTAATGTACAGAGCTATTTTGAGAATTCAGGGAGGTGACTACTATCAAATGTCCAGTATTTATGAAGCATCTACTCTATGCTGGTTACCTTCCATTTCCCCTAATTAGGGAAACTGACTAGTACAACAGGTACCAGGCACCAGTAATTACATGTATTATCTCACGGAATCCCCCCAGCAACATCTGAGGCAGTCCAGATGAGAACAAGAAAGCTTATGAAGATCAATAAACTTGGGCAAGGCTAACTTGTGAATAGGGCTCTCTGAACTTGTCCTTTGGGTTTTTATGGAGACTTCATTACACAGGCATGCCTGATTGAATCATGGGCCTCCGGCAATTCATTCCATCTTCAGCCCCACTCCCTCCCCCAGAGGTCAGGTGGGTGGGAGTGAAAGTGCCAACTCTCTAATCACAAAGGTTGTTTCTCCCGTGACCAGTCCCCATCCTTAAGTGACTAAAGAGCTTTCCAAAAGTAACATTAACATAACAAAAGACACCTTTATTGCTCCCATCCCAGGAAATTTCAAGGATTTTACCAACTCTGTGACATCAGTGGAACAAAGATTAAATATGTATTTTTTATTATAAATCATAATATAGAGTACGCCTATGATTTTAGTATGACACCCAATACTCACACTCTTACACATGCAGATGCGGGAATAAAATGGAAATCTAAACTATGCGCTAAAATCTATTAAAGTGTTCATTTCTTCAAGTCAGAAATATCCCTGGGACTTGATCCTAAACAAATAATCTTAGATACATAAAAGGCACACGAAGTGTTTCTATCTGCATTATTTTTAACACTACAAAACTGTAACAACTAAAGCACAATAGTAATTATTTAAACTTTCCACTTATTGCTAGGTACAGTCAGAGGCTGTGTTGAGTACACCATACCCATTATCTTTATTTAGTCCTGATAACAACCTTCTGAAGTAGGTATTATTATTGACTCCTTACTTATGAAAAAGTTGAGGCTTACAGAGGATAGGTGATCAGTCGAAAGTTATAGGCAGCAAGGCTAAGACAGAACCTAGGACAATCTGATTCTAGAGCCAAGATTTTAATCATTCAATTATAGTGTTCCTACTCCACAGAAAGTGTCTTCTAAAGGAGATTATAAAAAGTATATAACAATAAGGGAGATGCTTTTTATTAAATAGCACAGATTGTATTTGTATTAAAAATAAAATTATGGGAAAATTTAATTCCACTAACTTTATTAGAATACTTTAATTCCACTAAACAGGGAGAAATACACCCCAAATGTTAGCAATATTTACAGTAATAAGTGGTAAGATTTTTACTTTTTTCTATTATCCAAATTATCTATATGTTTTTATTATTTTTATAAGATTCAATGAAAGTGATTATCATTTTACTCAAATTTTAGCAATTTCACAATTATGTAAGCGGATGGAGAAGACCTGTGCTCTATTTCCCAAGTACTGGGCAAAAGTTTCTGTGGTCTTAAGACAAAATTCGAAGTTCATCTTATTGGTGAGAACACTGCTATTCACCTTTAAGGTATTACCTGTTCCAGAAAACTGGGGCACCTCATAGCAAATTATTTCTACATGCATTTTAGCACATTATTTAGAATAGAACTTTGGGATATGAATAATTCCAAAGCTGAAACTACCACTAACTTATTTGTGTAACCTTGGACAAACTAGCTTAAGACCTCAATTAACCTAACTGAAAAATGGGAATAAAAACGTTACCGGCCTCTTTAAGGTTGTCCTAAGCATCAGATGAGATGATGGATGTAAACTTATGAGCACAGTGCCTGACCATGGTAAGTCCTCGATAAAAGTTCATTAATTATTCACAAATAAAGACACACTTTAGCTCTAGCAGGAGAAAAGTTTTTAGACGAGGGAAAACATTTTCTTGTTTCCCATGGCCTGATGACAGACACTGGACTTTCAAAGATGACATAAAACTTGAAGAAAAAATCGTAAAAGTTATGCAACTGTCATACTGTGAGGTGTGCTACATGTCCTTGCTACCATTGGAAGCACTAGATGACTTCTTCCTCCCTTCACCTACATCGATTACCCGTCCTTGGCTGAGTGGCAGCCTAGCCCAGCAGAAGGCTTAGGTAGGAAACCTGGATTCTTTCCCATCTCTGCGAAGAACCTATTCTGTGACCTTGGGAAAATCAATTCAATTACTTATTTCCTCCGTTTTCTCTAATCTACCAAAGGAAAAAGAAAAAAAAAATCTTTTAAATACCAATGTCTACTGGTATTGGTCTACCCCCTGGCAAGCTGGGACAACACTTAAGGCCACAGTTGGGAAAGCAAGGATGGAGAACGGAGAAAGCGAGCTGTCTCCTCGGCACCACGCCTCCACCCTCGGGCCCTTCCAGACTCCAGTGTGTCCTCTCCTCCAGGTCGAGGTTGCAGAAGGCTGCCTCTCAAAAGTTGAACAGTACCAACTGAGGCGCTGTTCAGAGCCAGGAGGAAACCACAGTCGGACACTACGATAGGAAGAGGCTCCAGAGAGCCAGGCGTGGACTGTACAGGGTGCCCGCGGGCCTGGGTAGCAGCGGGAGCGCACAGGGTAGTCCCTAGCTCACCGTATTCCTGGGACTCCGGGTCCGGCTGGAAAGTGAAGTGAGCCAACTGGCGCCTCTGGGCTGCATCCCCGACGGCCAAGGCGGGCTGCAGGAAACCTCGCAGCAGCCCGGCACTACATAGCCTACGCCAGTGTCCCCCGGCTCTACACGCACTGAGCCACAGCCGGCCCGCAGTCGCAGCTTCAGCAGCCATCCCCACTCGCCGCCACGGTTTGCTAGCTGCGCCGCCGCACAGTGCCGGCAGGAGAGGCGGAGCACCAAGACAGCTTCCACATTGGCTCGGCGTAAGGGGCGGTTCCTTAAATCGAACCAATCGGAGCTCAGATTTCAGGGGTGGGACAGGCATGGAGAAAAGCCAAGAAGCGTTAGCTCCGCGTGCGCATGCGGAAGAGGCGGGGTGGCAGTGCATGTGGGCAGGTGAGTTCCAGTGAAATTGTTCCTGGAGGTGGAGCCTTCCCTACGGCAGCCCAGCGGTTCCCGGGACCCGGACGCGGTTCTGCAAAGTTTTTCAGTATCCCTGGACTTGTTCTTTCCCAGGGTCATTTACATTGTTAGTTCTCTGGCTTTTTCATTTTAACATTTGTACCTTCTTTTGAAATGTAACCGTTTTGTATCCTCTCCTAGTCTTTACCTCTATATCCTGTAAGTAAAGGGAGGAAAGATTACTGATTGGCATTGGTTATTGGCTTTGAGTTTCAGAAAAGTTAACAGTCACTGCGTGAAACCCCAGCTCTTTATTCAAATTCTTCTTGAATGCTTAATAAGTCCGTATATAGTTGTATTGATTTTTTTATCTAGATGACAGTGAAAGAGATAAACTGAAATTTCATCTTGCAAATCCACTTATTAGATAGTTGATGCATTTTTGCCCAGGTGCAGGGAAAATGACCTGGCTGGTTTATTCTAATTAGCCTAGAAACCTGGAGCATTTGAGTCATTAATTTACATTTAAAATAATCAATTTTGTAATTTAAAAAAATCCAAGTATTTAAAAGGATACCTTCTCTGTCCATGAATTTACAATTATTGTATAATATGACAGAAACAAGAGTGAAAGTAGTTTCATCAAATGAAAGCAGGAGGGTGGGAAAGGACAGGCCCACAGGCCCAAAGGTCTTCATATGCTGGTGTAGTTTGAACTGCCAACTATACGTAGTCAGGAACAAAAAAGAAAGCACCAATAGATGTGTCTGCCCAGCAAATCACTTAAAAAAATTTTTCCCTGTGCCCACCACACCATCTGCCTGGTAACTGTGGAAGGTCTGTGCTATTGAAGTGGGACCCACCCTGGCCATATTTCAGTGATGTTAAGTTGGGAAATGACTGTCATTTTTGTGGTAATTTTAGAAGTATAATTTAGAAAGATAGGCAAAGACTATCTTTCAGAATGACTCTTGGCTCACTTTCTGTCACTGCCTGTGCAATCTGTACCTGTTCAGAGTCAGCTTTTGAACACCTCTTTTACACAGCCACATAGTATCTTGTAATATTTCATCCTTATATCCTGTTACCTGCTCCCATTCAAACTCAACCAGAGGCATCAAGGAGGCATTAGCAAAGGAGTCAAATTCTTGCTTTTGAATTTTAAAATAGATTTTAAAACCAATGGCAGAGATAATAATTGGAGAAAAGACTAACTTTTAAAGACTTGTTTCTGAGTATTAAACCTCAAGAACCTGAATAACTTAGGGTACAAAATTTATGATTTGAACAAAAGATTACAAAGAGCATGCTAATTTAAGATCCAGTTTTTCCCATCTTCCATAAAGGTAGAGCCATAGAACACAAAGAATTGCAGGTGTCTTTTTTTGTAGACGGACCTAGAAGTATTACAGGGTCCTCAAATTCGTGACCATGGCATGGTGTTTGGAACAGAAGAATGCTTCTCTCATATGCCAAGAGAGGTGTAGATATGGTATCGAGGTCCAGGGAACTTGAGGAGGTCCAGCAGTCAGAATGATAAGGGACTTGTATCCAGAATATACTTTTTAAAAACTCTTAAACTTAATAAAAAAGTAAATTACCCAATTAAAAATATGTAGACTCCCATTCATTGGTGGTGGTAATGCAAAATTGTAGAGCTGCTCTGGAAGACAGTTTGGCAGGTTCTTACAAAACTAAACAAACTCTTGCTATATGATCCAACAATCATGCTCCTTATGATGTACCCAAAGGAGTTGAAAACCTATGCCCACAAAGAAACCCTGCCCACAAATGTTTATTGCATCGCTATTCATAATTGTCAAAATTTGGAAGCAACCAAGATGTCCTCCATCAGAATGTGATTGAACAAATAAACTGTGGTGCATCCAGACAATGGAATATTATTCAGCACTAAAAAGAAATGAGCTATCAATTCATGAAAAAACATGGAGAACCTTAAATGCATATTACTAAATGAAGGGAGCCAATCTGAAAAGACTATAAACTGTATGATTCCAACTATATGACATGCTGGAAAAGCAAAAACTATGGAGACAATAAAAATATCAGCATTTGTCAGGAGTTTGGGGGGATGAATAGGTAGCACAAAGGATTTTAAGGGTAGGGAAGCTATTCTGCATGACACTGTAATGGGACATACATGTGATTATACATTTTTCAAAACCTATAATCTATAAAACATCCAGGTAAACTAAAGTGAACTTTGAACTGTGGGTGTTAGTGATATGTGTGGGTTCATTGCCCATAACATCAGTACCACTGTGGAACAGGATGAAGTTAGTGGGGCAGGCTGTGTTTGTATGAGGAGAAGGGGTATATAAGAACTCTCTGGACTTTCTGCTGAATTTTTCTCTGAACCTAAAACTGTCATAAAAATAAAATCAATTTTTTTAATGGGCAAAGGCTTTTGAATAGGCATCTCTCCAAAGAAAATATACAAATGGTCAATAAACACGTGGAAATCTTTCCAAGTTTTTGTTTCAATATTAATGTTCCCATGTGTTCAACATTATTATTCATCAGAGAAATGCAAATAGAAACCACAGTGAGATGCCACTGCATGTCCACTAGGACGGCTAAAATAAGACATCTATGGCAAGTGTTGGTTAGGATAAAGAGCAACTGGAACCCTTTTACATTGCTGGTGGGAATGTAAAATGATGCAGTTGCTGTGGAAAATAGCTTATTACTCTTCAAGATGTTAAACAGATTTATTATATGGCACAGAAATTCCACTCCTAAATATACATCCAAAACAAACATCTGTAAAAACTATGTACACACTAAAACGTATACACAAATATTCATAGCGGCATTGTTCACAGTAGCCAAAAAGTGGAAACAATCCAAATGTCCATCAACTGATGTGGATGAACAAAACATAGTATATCTACCCTGACAGGTGTGGCTCAATTGTTTGGGCATTGTCCCGCAAAGCAAAAGGTTGCCAGTTCAATTCCCAATCGGGGAACATACCTCGGTTGTGGGGCCCGTCCCCAGCGGGGGAGCACGTGAGAAGCAACAATTGATGTTCTCTCTCACATCCATGTTTCTCTCCTTCTCTTTTTCCTTTTCTTCCTGTCTCTAAAACAAATACATAAAATCTTTGTAAAAAACATAGTACATCTGCACAATGAAACATTATTTAGCAATAAAAATAAATGGGGTAATGTTATGTGGATGAACCTTGAAAACATTATGGTAATTGAAAGAAGCCAGTCACAACAGATCACTTACTGTACAATTCCATTCATACAAAATGTACAGAATAGTCAAATTGATGGAAACATAAAGTTGATTAGTGGTTGCCGGGGGCTGGGGTAAGGAGGTAACAGGGAGTGACTGTTATTAGGTATGAAGATTTTTTAGGGAGTGAAGAAAATGTTTTAAAATGAAATAATGGTGATGGTTGTACAATTTTGTGAAAACTTTAAAAAACACTTTAAAAAACACTAAAAGGGTGGATTTAATGCCATAAAAATTATATCTCAGCAAAACTGTTGTTTAAAAATCATGTTATAGGAAAATAAGGAAGTTAGATTTGTGCACCTAAATACGTGGATGAGGAGATGCATCCCCTACAGCATGGGTTTGACAGCATGTGTATTATTTATGAACGCTGACATTGGTTTCAGTTCGGGTCTGGGGATTATTTAGGTGGGAAAATTCCATGATTTTCCTTGCTTTGCTGATTACTACATGGAATGATCCTGTGGGGATCATTCTGAAAAGAAAGTCCAAAATACTATCAAAGCCAGTGTATTAGTCTCCTAGGGCTGCTGTAACAAACAAAGTACCACTGGGTACAGAAGTGCATTGACTCACAATTCTGGAGGTTAGAAGTCCAAGACTGGAAGTGTTGGCAGAATCATGTTCCTTCTGAAACCCTCAGAGGAATCCTTCCCTGCCTCGTCCTGCCTTCCGGAGGTCTGTTGGCAATCTTTGGCTTGCAGCTGCCTCAACTCAGTATCTTGCTTTGTCATTGCATGATGTCCTTACTCTTCTTCCTTCCTTGTCTCTGGTGTGTTCACGTGGCTATCTTCTTACAAGGACATCAGTCTTGTTGAACTAGGAGCCCAGCTTGCTCCTGTATGATCTCACCCTAACCTACTTAATTACAGGCACCACTCTATTTCCAAATGACGTCACATTCTGAGGTACCAGGTGTTCGTTACTGAGGGTTACATTTAACATATCTTTTGAAAGATGAATACAATTTAACCCGTAACAGCCAGAGTCTTGGTGACAGAACAGAAGCTGGATGCTTTTGATGAACTTTCTGGAGATGCTTGCATTTTTCAAGAGTTTCTGTATATTGTTTCATAGATTTTGTTCAATATGATATTCTTTGATTTTGGGAAGAGTTCAACAAGATTCTTGGTCCATATGAGATTTTTAAAGTAATATATTAATTCTCCTTAAATGTTTGATAGGTTCTCTTATGATAAAATGATTAAATTTTCTGTTTGATTCCAGAGGGAATAACAAGAAATGGAAGAAGCAAATTGCAATGCTTATAAAGAACTTCTTATTAAGTGGACTGTCTTAGTAAATAATGAATTCTCTATCAGTGCAGATAGTCAAGTACAGGGATGAACACTATTGGAGGAGCTTCTTGAGAGAATTGATGCTTCGTTTAGGAATTGTTGAGGATCTCTCTAACTTTAAGAATCTGACCCTACTATTCACTACTGTGTATTGAGAGCCTTGCATGAGCAAGGCACAATGTTTTAATGAATATTATTTTAAGCCAATCCATACATCAGTCACCTGCACCATTCGGCTTGTGAATTATCCCTCTTTCCCTGCTTCCCAAGCATCCAGACAACTTCTTTCTGGCTTCTCATCTCCTGAAGGGGCTTGAGATATACTATGATAGTCTTTTAGGAACCTGAACCATCCAGGTGGACAGAAACCCTGTGAGCAGTCACCGCAGAAAGAGCATCCTTCGAAGTGACATTATCTGGCATTTGTGTACAGCGGGTGGATTTAGATACAAAAGATGGCTCAGAACACTGCTCCAAATATTGATACCTGCCTGTGTATGTTTCAGAAAGATCTACTTATCTGTAAACAAAAATGCATGCCAGCCTGGCAGTAGTGATTTTTTCTTAATTCCCAGGATAATTTGTAAATATTGCCAGGATTCTAAAAGCACAATTAAAGTTATGGCTTACCTAATCTGAGTATTGGGATGAAAAGAAACTTATATGTTAACTTATCTCCATTTCTTTTCTGTTGTGACTTTTATCCATTTATCTCATTTCAAATCCTTGAACAACATGCACTCCTGAGGGTATCAGAGACTGTGAGAATGCTGGGAATGCTTGATGGTGAGCAGTGTGGGAAAGGAGGTGAGAAAGCAGGGGCAGGTGAGCAGTGATCATCACCAATGACCCATGACAGTTTGTTCTCTGCACCTGTAAACCACCCTGAGGCTTAACCAGATAGATGTCCACCTATGTCACACCATGTGCACATTTAACCTGCACAAATTAATGTGAAACTTACAGGAGAGCAGGTCATTCTTCTCTCCCTTTTGTGAAAAATATATAAGCCCTAGGCCAGTGATATCCAGTCTTGACTTCACATTAGAATCACCTGGGGAATTTTCAAAACATATTGGTGTCCAGGCTCCACATGGTAAACATTAGCAATACTCACAATTATTTCCATTCCCTCTTTTTCTAAGAACTCAGGCAGATTGCTCATCCCCAGCCATCTGAAATTAGGCATAGCCATGTGACTTGCTTTGCCAGCGGATTTTAGCCCAAATGTAGACAGCTACTACTGGGTGGTAGAATTTAAGAGCTGATGGCCAGTTCTTTGTATTCTTCCTCTGCTTCATCAACTAGCAACATTTGAGACATGAGCAGTCATCAGCCTGCTCCTGGAGTGACACAACCCCCATCCGCCCTTGTTTGACATACAGCGTGAGTGAGAAACAATGAAAATGTAAAGTTGTGTATATTTTTAATAGGCCATGACATCTAAGCACAGCCAACTACATTGCATGATGTTCAGCTTTTCTAACTTAGGAAAATTCTCATTTGTATTCCTACTGAAAGACAGTATGTTTATCCACAACAAAATGCATTAATGTGGCCACATGTTATTATTGCATATTAAATTTTCAACTATAGTTTTGGCTACTCACACATTTTACCTTAGACATATTAGATTTTGAAATCTAGTTATGCACAAATGATGAAACTGTTTTCTATTAAGGTAACATGAAAATTCTTTATGTACATGTTTCAGTATTTCAAAACAGCTTGATGAACAAGGTCTTATTATCATCACTGAATGGATGAGAAAACAGGCTCACAGAAATCAAATGACTAACCTCGGTTTAAACATCTTAAATTCTTCAAATTTATAGTTTTCAAATATACAAACCTCTGCCCTTATACTGTGTTTCTCAAATGTATTTTGTAGAATAACCCCTGAGAAATTTGTTCAAATTTCAGATTCCAAGATACCTGAGAAATTCTTATGTAGTAGGCCCAGGGTAGAACATCTGCATTTTTAATGAGCTCCCCCCAAACAGTGTCTTTGCTAAAAGGGTCTACACATCATATATACAAGCCCTATAAACAGCCTGCAGTCTTTCTACACACTAGTTCTCTGCCTAGAGAAGAACAGCCACCACCTCAGAACACTCATGTTTTTTTTGTTTTTTTTTAAAGATTTTATTTTTATTTTTAGAGAGAGGGGGAGGGAGGGAGACAGAGAGGGAGAGAAACAGCAATGTATGGTTGCTCCTCACATGGCCCTCACTGGGGACCTGGCCCACAACCCAGGTATGTGCCCTGACTGGGAATCGAACCGGGACCCTCTGGTTCCCAGCCCACGCTCAATCCACTGAGCTACACCAGCCAGGGCACACTCATGTTTTTATCAGTTAGGGCTATTTGGTGCAAGCTACCGAAATCACCTCTGGCTACTTTAAGAAGAACTATAATTACTTCAGAAGATATGGGAAAGCCCACAAAAAAATGAAGAAACAAACAGCTCAGAAACAACAGGAACCGAGGCAGCCCCAGAGAGCAGAGAACAGGAGGCAATTTTGTGACTTATGTGGATAGTAAAACCCCTGGGATACATTGACTCCAATGATTTCATCTGTCGCTCAGTTCCTGGGGGGAGAGGCTCTTGTTAGCCCAGATCAGTTCATTGCTATCACTTGACTGGGAAACAAAGGAGTATCTTATAAACCACAACTATATATGAAGTAAAAGAGAAGATTACCCAAACATAAGCCATGGAGCTGCTACCAACCAAAGGGGGAACTGGTGCTTAGAAGCCAAAAGAAAACCCAATGACCATAGTGTTATCCTGCCTGGGAGGTGCGTGTCTGGTTCCTCCAGTCATGAAAATTTCACCATGAAAGGCCTTCCTCTCAATTCTTCAGTATAGACCCAAACATTGTCACTGGGAAAATAATATGCTCCTGAATTTTGGCAGGATGATAGTGGCCTCATATATCTGAATCTCCTACATCCTTCCTTAAAAATATAGAATAAGCCTTGGCTGGTTTGGCTCAGTGGATTGAGTGCCAGCCTGAGACCAAAAGGGTCACTGGTTTGATTCCCAGTCTAGGGCACATGCCTGAGTTGTGGGCCAGCGCCCAGCAGGGGGCATGTGAGAGGCCACCACACATTGACGTTTCTCTCCCTTTCACCTTCCTTTCCACTTTCTGTAAAAATAAATAAATAAAATCTTTAAAAAAATAGAGTAAAAGTAAAAGCAAATTAAATACAATTAATTAAACCAGATACAATTAATTTAAATACAATTTATATCTACAGAATAGTTATGACACACACAAGTCTACAAAATACAAATTTATGTGTAAGTGCAGGGTAAACAAACTTGGCATTAGGCTCACAGATGTGAAGGGAGTTTGGAAAACACTTTGTTAATAGCAAGAAGATAATCTGAATAATCCTATACCCACTGAAGAAATTAAATGGACACTTTAAAATGTTCCCATAGAGAAAATTCCAAGCTCCGATAGCTTCATTGGTGAACTCTACCAAATATATAAGGAATAAATATTGCCAATTCTATAAAAAAAATATACAGAAGATCAGGTTATACTTTGCGATTCATTCTATGATGACAACATTACCCTCATATTAAAATCAGATAAAGGCCTTATAAGAAAGGAAAACTATAAACAAACATTCTTCATGAACACAGGTATAAAAATACTCAACAAAATTCTAGAAAAGATAATAGAATGATATATTTCAAAGATAGTACATCACGACCATATGGATTTACACATGGAAATGCAAGTTTGGTTTAACATTTAACAATGAACCAGTGCAATTCACCACATCAACAGGCGGAACAATAAAAACTGTGATCATTTCAAAAGAGGCAGAAAAAGGCAGACTGTCAGACGGGAAAAAAAACAAGGCCCAACTACATGTTATCTACAGGAGACACACATTAGACTCAAAGATATAAAAGTAAAAGGATACAAAAAGATATAACATGCAAACAGCCACCATAAGAAAGGTGAAGTGGCTATGCTAATGCCACATAAAATAGACTTTAAAATAAAAATAGTCGATAAATAGGGACATTTTATAATGATTAAAGGGTCAATCCATCAGGGAGATAGATGCAACCTAACGGCAGAACACTAAAACATACACAGCAAAATCTGACAGAAAAGAGGAGAGAAATAAACAATTCAACAATAACAATTGAAGACTTCAATACTCCACTTTCAATAATGGATGGAACAACTAGGCAGAAGATTAGCAAGGAAGCACGACTTGAACATACCATAAACCACTTACCCTAACAGACATCCATGGTCTCTCTACCCAACAACACAGCAGATGATATATTCTTCTCAGGATCACCCGGAACATTCTCTGGGATACGCCATGTGTTAGGCCATAACATATACCTCAATATATACAAAAGAACAGAAATAATACAAAAGATGTCCTCTGACTACAATGGAATGGAAATAGAAATTAATACTCCAAAATTGGGACACTCACAAGAATGTAAAATTAAATAACACATCCCAAGTAACCAAGGGTCAAAAAAATTAAAAGGGAAATTATAAAATACTTTGAGATGAATGAAAATGAAGATATATATCAAAATGTATGGGTTATAGCTATAGCAGTGCTTATAACAAAATTTATGTCTGTAAATGCCTCAGTTGAAAAAAAACAAGAAAGGTCAATCAACTACCTAATTAATTTCCCACTTTAAAACACTGGAAAAAAGAGAGTGAACTGAACTTAATGCAAGCAGAAAGAAGGAAATAATCAAGATAGAATGGGAATGAATGGAAAGAAGAATATAAGAAATAATAGAAAATATCAATAAACCAAAAGCTGATTCTTTTTAAAGATCAGGAAAATTGGTGAAGCTTTAGCTACATTGACCAAGAGAAAAAGAGAGAAAAATCAAGTTACTAGAATCAGAAATGAAAGAAAAAAAATGCAGACAGAAGGAATGAAGAGGATCAAAAAATGGTAAGTAGGTGAGTAAATACAAAAACTATTATCCTTTTCATTTCTTAATTTTATCAAAAGACAAATCATTGTTTAAAGTAAAAATTATAGCATTGTGTTATGGGGTATATGATACATTTGATGTAAAGTGTAATGCAGCAGCAGTACAAAGGATGGGCTTGAAATGGGATCCTACTGCGCAAGGGCCTTACTGTTCGCACAAGGTGGTATGATAGTGAGTCTAAGGAGCTGATGATAAAGGTTTATTGATACAGTTGTTATGTTGGAAGCACCTTCATCATCATTCTGTAAATGAAAAATGGCTACATAAAAAAATTAGGGTAGATTAGCTATTACACACTATGGAAGCAGCGAGAGATATTGATTTAAATACCAGATCTTCCAGCTCTGGCTGTATGTATGACCTTGGGTGTATCACTTAATGTCTCTGAGTCCCGTAGGGAGAACATGAAAACTTACCTAGAGGGATGTCATGATGATAAACTCACGTAATACATAAAAGTTGCTCGTACACAGAAGTTGCTCAATAAATATTTATTTAACTAATTATCTAATTAGCATATATTAAAGGTTTAATACAGTGCCTGGCACTGAAAAAAATAATCTAATAAATATAAGCTCTGATTTTTTTTTCCAACAATTTAAAATTATGGATTGTAGTAACTTGATCAGGACACCAGGTGGCATGAGACAATAAAAATTATTGCCACTTTGTAATGCCCTTCAGAATACAACTGTACAATGATGTGCATACTGCATATGTTCATGAAAGGCTGAGATTCAAATTTTGGAAGCAACCAGCAAACTTTGAAATGACTTTATTAGTTCATCTTTTAGTAGCAATTTTATTTCAGCATTTCAGTGTATCTGCTTTTGCTCATTAAAGTAATAATAGACCAAACCCCGAACATTGCAGACCCTATTTTACTTTATCCTCTTACTTTTATCCTCACCTCTCCTAGGAAGTCAGCATTAACTGTAGTTTCCAGATGAGTAAACAGAAGATTAGGGTGAAAGTGGGTTTCAAACCAAGGCTTGACACAAATACCTTTAAAAATGCTGTTATGTGGTCTGCTATATCCCTTAATTCCTCTATAGAAGTATGAATTAAGTAATAGCTAAAGTAACTTTAAACAAATAGGAAGCAACCCCCAAGCCTATAATGCTTTATAAGCTTGCATGTGGATGTACAGTATTTAACAAGCATACTGTGAAGAATTTTTAAGTGACAGTGTATTAATGCAAAATGTTTACATAATGCTCATATCCAAGAGTCTTAACATACTTTGTGGTTTAAAACATTAATACATACTAGACAGGCATCAAACTATTCTATTTACAAATAAAAGGGCACAGCACATATGGGAATAAGTCATTTAATCAAAGTCATTCCCTCCACACTCATTTTGGAATTGGCTTCAGACCAAAGTAATTTTTATTTATTTTCTCTTTCATTTAACAAATATTTATTGAATACTGTGTGGGGACTAATATGTAATCCAGACACAATTCATCTGATCAAAAGTCTTAATCTCTGAAGTAAATAAATCATGTTGCAGAATAATGTCTGGAATGGCTCCCCCAACCTCAAGACCATGCACCGTCCCCTGGCAACGTGGCTGGGTCTTGTTCAGATGATGGCGCGACCTAACTGTGTGGCTCTGAAGTCATCGCCGGTGTCCTTCAGCCTGAGGGAGAGGCATTCCTGGAGGTGGAGAAGGTCCTGTCCTGGGTCCCTGGGATGGGAGAACAGGGAGAAGGATAGCCACTGTTACTTCCTTCTTTGCATCTGGCTCTCCAACCAACAGAGACCCCCTTTGCAATTTAAGAAACTTTGGTGCACAGAAATGGCCCTTCACTGGAAACATGTAAGCTAGGACAGATACAGACAAGCCATTCCAGGACCATTATGCAAGCCACGTAGTACGTAATAAAACTAGAAAGAAATAGCACTCAAAAAATACAGCAGTGTTTCTTAGTGTAGTCGCTGACACTTACTGTGTTGTTATCAGCTAGAATGCAAGTGAAGATACGGAATCTCAGACTCTCCTCCAGACCTACCACGTTCGTAGTTCCTCCTGAGAGGGCCTGAGAATTCACGCTGCGTTTTAACAGGCCCACCAGGTGACTGTGGTCTAAAGGTCGAAAATTAAATTCGGATATTTATTTTAGCCAAGGGTCAAGGAAGCTACATGGAGATAGGGGCACTGAAACAGGGCCTTGAATATAGAGACAGAACTTTCCATTGGTTTAATTTCCATTTTCACAATTCTCTCAAGCTCTAAACAACTCAAAGCAGGGAACTCTTTTGCTTAAGAGAACCATAAAATAATAGACCAAAAAAAGACATTATCAAGTGTAGTAATCTTCAGACTACGTACTGTAAACTCCAGTGGCATGCAGGAGGCCAGACAAGTGAGGATCTGGGTCTTGCCACCCTGTTTAACTAGTTTAACCTCAAGTTTGAAGAAACTGCTTTAAATATGCTAGACTGAGAAGGGGAAATGGACACACAGGCCCTGGGTGAAAGAGATGGGATCCTTAACTGTTTCTTTAGTAGGTGACCCTATAAGTCTCTTTGTCATGGAGAAATTCTTCTACATGTGATCCCAATGACACTCTTGAAGACTGTGCCTCAACTGTACATCTCAACAGATTTTGGACTTTGTCTCAACTCTCATTCCACAAAGGACACTCTCAGCCATGTCAAAACATTCTCCAGCGTCATTGCCCCCTCAGTGCAGTTAATTCACAAATAAAACTGCACGTGCAATGATGAGAGTGTGCAGGGGCTGGTCAGTTACCTTCCAAAGACTCTGCAGTGTCAGCCGCCTTTAGAAGGTTGGCTGGTGGAATTGTTCTAGAAAGGGTTTCTATTCTTCAGAGAGATAAACATAGTGCTCAACAGAGATAAGTAAACAAAGAAACTCACTCTGGCAAAAGTTGTGAGGTGGCAGAAAATCTAGCTCTTTAAGAAGTGGTTGAGCTAGATCAGTAGGATTAACATTTAAAATAATTTTAAGCTTTTATATGGACATTTGCAATGATATCACTTTTTAAAATAAATTTCATAAAGCAGTTTATTCAAACTGAAGGACCCCAACCTACTCCAGTTAAACAAGACAGGAAGACTCTCAAATTGAAAACTTCTGACCTTGAATTGACCTTGGCTTTTCACAAGCAGTCATAGCAAATGAAGATGTCACACAGTTTCCATTAAAAGAAACAGGATCATAACAAGCAAATGGGGCTACCCATGATGACACTCTTCCTCAAATATATTTAGTTTCTGCCCAAACATATCCCTAAAACTGTCATTCTAAAGGAAGTACGACAAAAAATGACATGCTAACCCCTAGCTTCTCAGCGCTAACCTTTTTGGACTGATGTAAAACATTTGACACTATTGACTAACCATGGTCTCTTCCTTTAGTCTGCCACTTCCCTTTCCCCCACTGCTCTGTTATTACCTTCAGAGGTTCCTCTTCCTCCTTCCACCCTTCTAAATGGACTTATCCTTCAAAGCCCTGTCCTTGGGCTTCTCCTTCTGCTTCTCACAGATCTCACTCCTTGCACTGTCATTCGATGGTCATTGCAACCCTCCTCCTCCAGGCTCTACCGCGCACCAAAGAGTGCTACGTGCTTCACAGTGTTCTTCCTAGTCTTCAGAGCAGTTCTGTTAGTTAGGAACAATTCTCATCACTCTGCTGAATAAACTGAGGCTCAGACAGTTAATTCACTTCTTTACGGACAGACATCTGCAAGGGACATAGCCTGGATTCAAATCCTAAGCTCAAACCCAGTGCCTGACCCTTTCCCATGCCGTCCATGGGGATTGCCACATGCAGCTCGACACCACGTGCCGCAGGGCAGGGCTGGCAAAGATGGAGTCCAGACAGAGCAATGGACAGAAAGGAAAATTTGGAAATGGTCCCAGGCATACATAAAGGGTGATTCATGATACATATGGTATTTCAAATCAGTCAGGAAAAGATAGGCTGTCCAACAAAAGATATTTTGACATGAAAATTTAAATTAACATTTTAATTTAATTAAACTTAAGTTGAAAATGTAAATATATCAAAATTCCAATTGGATTAAGATTTTAATGTAAAACACCAAACTGTAAATATTCACTTATATTTTCTATATATATCATATACGTTCTTATGTCTTCTGTATTTATTTGTATATTCTAGGTACGTGTTTATATAATGTAGAGGAGGAGAAGGACTTGCAACACTCACTAAAGATATAAGGCATAACTAAATTAGTGAGAGACTTGCTTACCAAAAACATAAAATTTCCAAAGGAAAAAAAAATGTCTTAAACAAATCTTAACTCCAGCCTATATTTCCACCTTCCCCTCCATGCTGCTGGCTTCTTATGTCTGTTTATAGTTCGCTGTCCTCCTGCCACTGTCCTTCCATAATCGAGTGGGAGAAAGCTCTCTGAACACTGAGCCGCAACTGTGACACCAGGTACGCCGAACTTTCTAGGAATCAGTTCCTTTTCTTATAAACAGAAAGTATTGACCTGGAAAACTTCCGAGGTCTTTTCCATTCCAAAATTATGATTCTCTATTCTTTCTGTGGCAGTTTAAGAGGGATAATAAATAACTACCCTTTCTTTTCCTGAATTTAGAACCAATTAAGAAATAAAGCACACTAAATATACAATGGTCACCAAAGGAATAGCTTTCTTACTGATAATGTTGCATTTGAAAATGTGGCTTGAATCCATGGTCACTTAAGCATGCTAACACTGTTCTGCCTGTCACAGAATTAAACCCACCCACCAGTCAAAGGCTGAGCTTGACCCCTCATTCCCTCTCAGCCCCATTGCACGGCAGGGATGGGCAATAAGGAGCGAGAACGTGGGATGGAGCCATACATGCTCATTTCCTCCTCACAACCTCACCAGAGGTAGGGGCTGAGCTCAAGTCCCACTATGTGGAGTCATAAAGGAATGAGAAAGTCCTCTCCAACCCCAATGGGAAGTTGCTCCTCTCACTAACTCCAATCACACATTCCTCCACACCTCTTGATAACTGGCCTAGTTCAGAGTTCTTTCTCGCTCATTTATCATTCTCTAAATTGGTCTTCCCATCTCTGGCCTTCCCCCCATCTTATTCATTCTGTGTACCTCTTCCAGATTAATTTTTCAAAATCATGTCATAATCATGGGGTAACTACACAAAATCTGAACTTGCAATCAGGAAACATGGTTTTTCATCCTAGTGCATTTGCTAATTAGCTACATGACCCTGAGCAGGTCACCTTCCTGGGTCTGGGGAATCCTTATCTATGGCATGGCATGGTTTGACTATCCTTTCTTATTCCATAATATCAATTCTAGTTTCAAACACTTTCAGTAAATGTATCTATATGATAAACCCCTTAGCATGGTATGTGTATTTGGCTTTAGTCAATTGACTAATGATTTCCAGATTTTGATCCCAGAACTTCCTAGAGGGCCTGTTCTTTCTAACAAAATAGATCGCTAAAACATTTACTACTTTATTATTTCCATGCCATTCCTCTATCTACAGGACACCTCCCCACTCCCAACACTGCTTCTTCAGAGACCTTTCATTCAGAAGAGCCAGCAAAAACACCATGTCTTTCCCAAGCCTTTTTAAATCTTCCCAGCCAGAAGTGACCTCCCACTCAGATGCAGGTTAGGCGCAGCTATATTTGTCATCCATCCTGTGTCAGAGAGATGTTCTGCTCGCCGATGCCTCAGTCCCGCTCTCCCTGCAGCTAACTGAAGCCTTGTAACTAGTCATGGAGAATGAACTGACGTGTAGAAGGGATACATCCTATTTCTGGGCCAAGTGACCCTTCGGGTTTCTCTTCTCTTTGTGTTACAAGCTGACAAATATGTGTTTAGAGGTCCATTTCACAAGACCTTGTGACACAAAAGACATGGAAGACAGCTTGATTAAGCAAGTAAGTTTGTCACCACAGCATGGCCCAGCCTATTCCAATACAACAGCTGATAGAAGGTTGACGGTCACATGGCCAACTGCTGTTTCTTTAATTGTGCACAGAGATAGCAATACTGTCATGGTAGTGGGGTCCCAATATTTATTATACGTGTTTAATTATAATTAATAATTATAATAATCTATGAAGATAATACTCATTATTTAAAATACTATAGTTTATTACTATGCTATCTTATATATTATAGTACATATTATGTCACTATTTATTACATTGGTTATAATGAATAATAACCTCCCTCAGTTCACATGGGCAGAACAAGGTGTTCCATTGTCTTCAGTATAAAACAACCTTGCTCTGCAGACAAACCTGGGGAGCCTGGGAGATCATATTTTGTCTTCTCTACACACCTTCTTCAAGAATCACCCCTTTCTGCTGCACTCCTCTTAGGGAGTGAAAGTGTGTGTCTGGGAGGAATGCACTGGTAATCTGCTTGGGTTCTAGAGTGAAACTCCAAGGGGCATGTTTGAGGAGCAACAGCTGATTCGTTCCTCAATCAACTTTTGGGGTGTTTGCCCATTTTGCTGCTGGCCTCTGCCTTTGCTATGTGCGGGGAATGCACATTTGGGGCCAGAGCTAAACTGCTTAAGACCTAGAGGAGAGGCCATGCCCCCTAAAGCCCCTTCCTTAGCTCTGCCCCCACACAGCCCTGGAACTCGCCTTAAAACATGTGGAGTAAATATCAGTTTGAATGAGGTACAAATTATGACCCTCTCTGGGGCAACCACATATTTCTGTAAATCTCTGAGGATTCCAGTTCTAGCTCCTTGCTGTGTAATCTCAAGCACTTCTACTCACTTATTGCCTCTGCTCTGGCCATCAGAGAAAATCTCCCTTTGCCCAGATGCCCTCACCTACCTGCTGTACCCAGATATGCCCCCCTGCAGCTCCTGCATCCCAGCCAACCACACCTGTTGTCTACCACCCGCTTCGTTGCTCCCCAAGGATCCTAGTAACCACTCTCTCGTTAAAGCCAATGGATGCCTTTGGACTCCTATGAGGTCTCTCTGGCAGTCCCTCCACTGAAAAACCCTGTTTGCCCTTCTTCACTAAAAGTGTCTTTTGATTCTCGGAAAAAAGACAGAGAGAGAGAGAGAGACCCCTTTTTATTATCTTATAAATTTTTATTATGAAAAACTTTAAGAATACACGCGAAAGTACTGGAGCTAATGGTTCAATGAACACTCATTTATCTGTGATCCAGATTCAACAATTATCAAGATTCAACCCATTTGTTTCATCGATTTTGTACATTTTGAAAACATGCATATTTTCTTACATAAACACATTGCTATTTTCACACTGGCAATTCCTAAACTAATTTTTAAAACATTTAAATTAACAGAAAAATAAATCTTGCTGAGGAAAGGTTTGAAATGCCACATAGTAACCCAGGCAAACCCCGCGGATACCCTCAAATCCAGCAAGCAGAGGTTCTGACTGTTCAGTGTGCCTGGCAGCTTCCAGGGTTTGCAAGTGGGATCGGCTGACACAGGATGTGAGGCCCTCAGCAGCCAGTTCTCGAAACAAAAACACCTACTTCTGAGTGAGAAGGGTATCTCTGCTCTTCTCCAGCAAAGCCGCAACCCTCAGCCACATGGCAGGACATTTTTGTTCCAAAGATACCTTTAGGTGAGTGAGACCAGAATGGGAGTTGTGAAATGTATAAGGAGAGATTCAAAAAACCAAACACTTCCCAAATGTTTGAAGTGTGTGTGCATGTGTGTGTGTGTGTGTGTGTGTGTGTGTGTGTGTGTTTTGATTTGTGTGAAAAAGGAAATTAGAAAACAGGAGGGGGGGATGATTGAAAAGACGTGGTCATTCGGTTGAGTTGTTAAGATCTGGGACCTGATTTGGCATTTACGACAGGGCTCCTGGCATACTAACTATAATCTTCGATTTTTAAAAAATGAACTAACTATAAGCCACAGCTGTGGCTTTCCAGCTGTGTAGCCTGGGCAAGTCATTTATCCCGACGCACTGACTTCCTCACCTGGCCGGAGGGGGTGCTGAAGCTTACCACTCATCAGTGTTAGTACAGTGAGGGCTAGGGGAATTCGCACAGTAGAAATCATCCTAGAGGAACATGGTCGTAGTGGGTAGATTACACTTCTAAGGACTTTGCCTGGGTGCCCCAATTATCCCTGTGATCCAATTTTGGAATACGTGTGACTTCTGCTCACTTCTCTTCTTTTCTACCCCTGATCATAAAACTTCAGGAGGGCTGAAACTTAGTCCCAGGTCACCCAGAAAGCATTTTCATGAGAAAGAAGCAAGGGGCAGTGTGGTGAGAGCTTCATTTTGACTCAGCAGAGCTTTTCCTTGAGCTTAAGACAGGCCTCAGTATTGCAATACCAGGCCTGAAACACCACAGTGAGATTTCAAGCACAAAGTAAAAGTGAGAAGCTGCACAGAGGAAAAAAATGTGCATTGCCCTGTTTCTTTGAAAAATATATATTACTTTAAAGACCTGGCTGGTGTGGCTCAGTGGATTGAGCACTGGCCTGCAAACCAAAGGGTTGCCAGTTCAATTCCCAGTCAGGACACATGCCTGGGTTGAGGGCCAGGTCCCCAGTTGGTGCGTGTGAGAGGCAACCAATGTTTCTCTCACACATTGATGTTTCTCTCCCTCTCTTTCTCCCTCCCTTCCCCTCTCTCTAAAAATAAATAAATAAAATCTTTAATATATATGTTATTTTTAAACTTGTGTGGGATTAGAAATCATTGAAGCCATTTGCTTAAAATGGATAGATCACAGAACAATTTTTTTCCCAGGAAAAAAAAAATCTATGATGGCTTCATAAGGCTTGGGGTAGTAGAGAAAGGGAATGGGCATAAATCTCTTTGCCATCTGTAGAGAGAGCCGAGAAAGGAGCACAGTAACTGATCATAGAGAAGGGCACAGGGACTGCGGTGCACTTGAGGCTGAAAAGCTTTCCCACTACCGAATTCAAGTGGGCATGGCCCGATGTGTGGCACCCAAACACTTCTTTGGGCCTTAGAAGGACACCAGCCGGCAGCCTGGGATTTTATTATAGTCAAGTACAGCAACAGTAATGGTAAGAACAAATAATAATAGAGAAGACTTAGTCACAAGCCAGTCAAATGCTGTTGTGGCCAGGAAAGTGCCTCATGGGCAGCGTCTCTTGAAAAGTAGTTGTAGTTGAGAGGCCAGGTGATTGTCCAAGTTTTTTTCCCTCTAAATTCAGAGCGAAGGCCTCTTGTACTTTATTCCATCTGGGTAGAAGTTGAAATCAATATTTCACCCACAGTTCGAAGTTTGTTCTGTAATGTTGGGGATTAATGGAATTTTCCCCAGGCAGGGGGAAAATTTAGATGGGGGAGCTTCTCTCACCGTTCACAGCCCAGGCACTCCTGCCAACACATCTGCCGTCAGATCACCTGTGCAATGTTAAGCTTATAAAGGACCGAAAAGGGAGGATTTGCTTGAGGTGTTTTAAAACATTTGATTCTGAAATCATTTCAGACATACACAAAGCTGCAAAATGTGTACAGAGCATTTCCGTATACCCTCCACTCGTCCTTTATGACCTTGACGTTTTGAAGAGTGTTGGCCTATGGTTTGAAGGATACCCCTCAGTTTGGGTTTGATGGGCGTTTGCTCGTCATTAAATCCACACTATGCATTTTTTGGTGAGAATACTACAGAAATGATGTGTGTCTTCCTCATGGGGTTATCAGAGGCACGTGGTATCAATTTGTCCCTTTAATGTTGAGGCTAACTTAGGTCACTTGGTTTAAGTGGTTTCTGCTAGATTTGTGTGCTGTAATGTTACCCTTTTTCTCTTTGTAACTATCTTTGTAATTATCTTGTGGGAAGATACATTGAGGTGATGTAAATACTGTCATGTGCTAATTTTGGCATCCTTTGATGATTCTGGTCTGAACAATTGTTACAGTGTTTTTTGCCAAATATGTTTTTTCCATTTCTATCATTCTTTCTAGACTTATGATTTAGACTTATATTTTAATAACTATTTCTTTTTATTCTTCATTTAATTATTTATTCAATGATTTATTTATATCAGCATGGACCCATGGATTATTTATTCGTTACTATCATCATTAATTGTGTTGTTTCAATTGTGCCAGAGTTAGGCACTAGAAGCCCCTTCAAGCTGGCTCGTTTGCCTTTTTTTGGCATGTCTGTCTCCATCATATTACAAGGCTTGAGAATTTATATACTGGTTACTTGCTTTCTACATTCTACTTCTCTTATGACTAGAGTTCAAGGAATATGGACCACTTTTAGCTGTGCATAAATAAAAAATAAAATAAAAGAGAAATATACTAAGAAAACATGGAGAAAAATCAACACAAGGCGAACTCAGCTTCTTAAATATGTCTATGAAAGGTTATCTTCCCAATTCATGACCCACTTGTTTTAAATTCATGACCCATTTGTAACTGGAGCAAATTTACATTTGAACTAGTCTCCCAAGTGTGTGAGAAGATAACCTAGGAGCTGCCAAGAGGTCATCATTACTAATGCCACAGTGTGACAATTATAACTCCATCTCCTTAATAACAAACTAGAGTCTCCTTTCAAAACTGCCATCATAGACAAGAATTTTCACACCCCATATTGGTTATAAATATGACAGGCCTAGATATTTCTGTTCTGACATCTTTGGAATTAAACAATGTATATGTTCTCCAAAACAAATCATCATTAGTCAGAGAGGTTGGTGACACTTGGATTCAGAAAAAAGACACTGTGTTTTGTCCATCCTGTGACTTAATCCTGACATTCCCGAAGGCAGAATTACCAGCCAAAGTTTGCAGGTAGTAAGTGGGGTATGTGCTTCAGGTCCACAGTGATGTAAGATGCTATTCCAGCTGCTTCTGATTGCTACAGAAAGCTCTGCTGAGGCTGTCTCACACCTACTTCTGGTACGATTGTGTTATGGGTTACAGGTTAGAGAGCGTGAATGACAAAATGCAGCACAGGTAGGAAGGACCACACAATCTAACATTTTATCACTCAAGCAATTGGAATGGCTGGCAGTAACTGTTTGATTTAGCGATTTATTTACTTACTGTGTATTTATTGAGCACCTACTGGGTTTGAGGCCAGAGCCACGTCCTAGGTTTACTGAACGCCAGGTTTATTGAAATGCTTCAAAAGGATCCTTCCGAGCTTTAAATATTTTTTAAAGAAAAATGTAATTAAAAGGCTAAATAATGGAACACAAACATACATATATACATATATAAATAAGAAATTGCTAAGGTAATTAAGAGGCACTTCTCTATTGGATGTTACTGTTTTGGTAATTCAGTGAATAAATAATTTCTTTAGAAAACTTTCAAGGAAAAGCTCAAACTATTAAAAACAAAATTACATTTTAAAATCAATTATTAATGACACACGGCGTGATTCCATTTATATGAAGTTCTAGAACAGGCAAAATAAAGAGTGGAACATAGACACCGGAGACAAGCTGCTTGGGTTCAAATCCCATTTCTGCCACCATTTATTCATTGTTCCGCTTGGTCTGTTATTTAACCTCCCTCCATCTCATTTTCTTACACGTAAAACGCGTTTCATAGTCGTGCAGCAGAGGGTTCTCCTCTGGTTTAAATAAGCTAATACGTGTGAACGGTTCGGCACCAGGCCCAGCATTACAGATACGTCGTATTTAAAGTGAATTTTAAGGAATTCCTTCTATGCTGCTTCAGGTGGTGAATAAAGGATCATAATACATGAATAAAAATTTATGGAGAGCACACACAAATAGAAGTTGCCATTTTAATTACAAAAAGTAACCAGGTTAACTTGATGTATAGAGAGATAATTATGCAGCACCATCACATACCATTATTCCTTTAGACTATAAGCACCTCACGTAAGTGATTATGTTTAGAATTTCTTCGCATCCTGAACCCACTTTACAATTTTGCTCATCTAATTTCAATTATATACTGATGCTCCGTGTTTATCATCATCTTCATTACAAATACACATTTTAAACACCACATAGCCTATAACCTAGTAGCTAGAAGTCCCAAGCTTTTGATACTTTCCCCACTTTCCTCTTAGCTCAGTTGCCCTGGACCCCTTCTGCATCCTGTCTAGTGAGTCTCTGGATGCACGCTCCTCGGGATTCTGGAGCACTTGCCCTCTACTCTGCCTCCTCCTGACAATGTCCGTTCTGAAAACAAAAGGGCCAGGGGGTAACTGAAGTTCTTATCTGCAAAATGGTCATAGTAATACAATAGGTTTTTTTTTTTTTTACCTCCATGAGCTGTTGTGAAGATTATGTGCTCAACACATTTTAGCTATTACTATTGACAAGAAAAAAAATTCTGAGATGTTGTAAATTATAGTATGGCAGCTAGAGAGTCAAGAATAATTAACTGGTTAATAGCTGTGGGCTAATTAACAAAAGATTGCCCACATCCTTGAATGCATGTTGGCGCTTTAAATCAATCTCCCGGCTTCTATTAGTCAACCACTAGACCTACTGCATCCTGCATAGGAAGGAAGTTTCAGGACTGCTGCACCAATTGAAAATAGTAAATATTTCTTCCTTACAGACTGTGTTCTTATCATAGAACTGCCCCCATAGAATTATTTATTTGAAATAATTTTAGGACTGTATAAATGTAACTACTCCTTAACTGTTAAGGAGTTGCAATTACATTTGGCCCTTTGAAGGCACCCTCGAGGCTGATGTGACCCCCAGTGAAAATGAGTTTGACACCCCTGCTTTATGAGCTATAAAGCAGTTTGAGATGGCTGCTACTTGTGCTGGGCTTGGACATTCCCAGGCGACGCCAAGCTATGAATCTAGACTGGTTGCTGCTAGTGCTAGGCCTGGGACTCACTAAGGCCAGCTGTTGCTTGTTTGAGAGGATTTAGGAAGTTGTGAAGCATGAGCCAAAACCAGCCACTCATATGGAAAAGTCACGGTTAGCTGTCTGGGTGGTGAGTTTGGTGGGATAGACTCTCAGGGGATCTCTAGGGCAGGGCATACATGTTAGCCAAGTGGATGGAGTCTCATATATGACACTGGCCTGCTGGCTCTGTGGCTCTGTGGTTCTGTGAGGGAAGGGCCCAGAAAAGGGCAATGTCCTCTGCCTTTCTGTCTGAGCCAAGCTGTTCCCCAACTCTTACCTTGATGCCAGACACTTCAGTTCCTCCCCGTTTGCCACTGATGCCTCTCAAGCTGCTACCCACTTGCTGGAGCTCAGAGGGAGTGAGTCTGAGTCGGTCTGTGTTTGGGTTCTTTAAGGGGAACTGCTTGGGACCCCACAAATTTCTTCTACCTGCTCAATTCCTGTTGGATTTTGCAGCCAGAAGTTATGGAGATTTGCCTTCCTGGGACTGGAACCCTGGGCTGGGGTCCTGGTGTGGGGCTGGGACTCCTTGTTCCTGAGATATCCCTCCCAAATTTTTATCCTCCACACATGGATGTGGGACCAGCCCTTTCTGTGTTCTCCCTCCTACCAGTCTGGGTGGATGTGGTTGCTTTAATTCTGTAGTTGTCAGGCTTCCATTCAACTTGATTTCCGACAGTTCTGAATGATGGCTGTTCTATATTTCAGTTGTAATTTTGATGTGATTGTACAAGGTGGCAAGCCATGTTTACCTACGGTGCCATCTTAACTGGAAGCCTGGAGCTAGGTATTTAAACATTGAACTTGAAGAAATAAATTTTACCGCTTCCAACTAGCCAGTAATGCTTTCAGTCATTTTCAGAGACAAATTACCAGTCCCAGGTGACCGCTGTATTGACTGTAACCAGCAAAGACATCCCGGCAGCAAAGCACACTGCCATTGACAACAGCCAGAGCCAAGCCTGGTCAGCCTCAGCCTCTCACTCAATAAATGTAGTTGTGTCTAAGAATCTAAATGGGAAAATCACAGCCTGACCAAAGAAACTGGGTGCACTGTCCTGCTGTCCAGTTAGAAGTACAGCTTAAAGTGCCCCTTTCAGGATCTCGACTCTAAATAATCATTAAAGTGACTTCAACTTTCAAACTTAGCTATTTCTGAGAAGTAGTTACTTTTACATATCTGTTTTTACTTTATTTTGATCTTCTGTGTTTCTTCTTCCCATAGATACTGCCCAAGCCATAAACCTCCAAGTGCCCTTTTCCTTTCTCACCTTCCCCGGTTAAAGTGACCATTTTATTGACTTACCTCTTAGCTATTGAATCTGTTCTCTTCTCCATCCCTCGTCCACTGTCATAGTTTAAGCCTTTTTATCTCACTCCAGTCTTTAACAATAATCTATTTGCTTATGTCCCCACTATTCCACTTTTCTCAAAGAATGAAAGAAATATTTTAAAGTGCAGATAGAGAACTGATTGTATCCCTATCCTGCTGTAAAGCCTTCAGTGATTCTCAGCTGGTGACAGGAGAGCCAACCCCCTGGCACAGCGCACACAGTCCTTCCCGCCGGGCCCCTACTCCGCATTCCAGCTCGTGCTACTGCGCTGCCCCTGCCAGCTTTGGGGGGATAGGCGCTGTCTTATTATTTTGCATTTCATCATTTACATCACTCCTGGATTTGACAAATGTTTGCATAATGAAGGAATGCCTACATGCATAATGACAAGCATGAACTTTATTTTTTTTTAAGTTTTTAGCTCTAGGTTTTCTATGAATGGTTCAAATTTATTTTTGATTGTGAGAGTGAAACATCAAACTCCAGCCAAAGCTCAATTTGGACACTTAGAAACAGATCATAGAAACCATATTTTATAATATATATGTATACAGATATTTGTATATATGTGTGTGTATATATATGTATACACAGACACATTTTGTAAAATATAGATACTTTTATTTTTTTAAAATGTGAATATTTTTAGTACAATAAATACAATGATGTTTGTATATTTTTGCCAGATAAAAAATGGTGTGTTTTTTATTAAATAGTGACAATTAAATTAACATTAAAGCAGGCATATACTTTGAGATAAGGTACACTTAGGCAAATTGAGAATAAAGAGGACCAAAGTAAGACCAAAAAGAAAGACAAGGAGCTGTTGTGACTGGCAGCCAAAGGAGTAGAGACCAGGCCAAAGGAAGGCATGTCTGGACAAGGTGTGGCTGTGACCTGGCAGAATGTCTTGTGACCTAATCATGGGGCAATGCATTGGACATCATTTCACCCAGCTGCACTGATTTTCATAGCTAAACTAAGTACCTCTTATGTGCCAAGCTATATACTAGGCCACGGGAAGGCCGTGATGATTATGAAAGAGATCTTGACTTAAGGAGTTGACAATTCAGCAGGAGAGACCAATAAATAAGCCATTAATTACTATAATATGGTGGTATACTCAAAATGCTATGAAACAGAGAAAGAGCTTCTCCTTGAGTGATGGAACCAACAGGAAGTCCAAATTGAGGGACGTTTTTTAAGGAGTGTGACATAAACTGGACCTTTAAGAAGAAATAGTAAGGAGGACCCAGTGTGAGTGTCAGCAAGGAAGTTTGTGAATTGTAGCATGTTAGGTGCCAGTTGGGAATTGGAGGGTAATGAAGAAAATGAAGCTAGACAGCTAAGTTGAAGACAGATGACCCAGTGCAAAGGGAAATCCAAATAATTAATGGATGACAGAAGTCACAACCCCCTTATCCTAATCTGATGCTCAGAAACCAGACCACTCCAGGAGTGGCTGGTGTGGCTCAGTAGATTGAGTGCTGGCCTGAGAACCAAAGCGTTGCCAGTTCAATTCCCAGTTAAGGGCTCATGCCTGGGTTGTTGGCCAGGTCCCCATTAGGGGGTGCTCGAGAGGCAACCACACATTGATGTTTCTCTCCCTCTCTTTCTCCTTCCCTTCCCCTCTCTCTAAAAATAAAGAAATAATATCTAAAAGAAAAAAGAAACCACACCACTGCAGAGTGGGTGATTTCATTGGGTGTCCATTCTCTATCTTTAAAGCAATAGGTAATACTGAGCTAGGGTCATTTTGATTTGCTAAGTTTCAAAACCTAGAATCACACTTTTTATTCAATGTTGTAGATGCTGTACTCTTATTAACTATAGTCTTCAAAATGCTAATCAAATGATATTGAGTTGGCCAAAAAGTTTGTGTGTTTTTATCTGTAAAAGACACATTTTTCATTTTCACCAATAACTTTGTTGACTTGGATATTTTGCGTATGTCAGCTATCTTCTGCATGGTATAATGTTGATTGTTCTCAATTTATGTCTCAGTTTGATTGCTATCAACCTCAGTTGCTCTACCTGACCATGGAGCATCATCCAGAGAGAAATCTCCAGCATTAAACTTCACAAACCACTTTTGACACATTCTATCAGTCACAGTACCTTCTCCATACACTGCACAAATCTTTTTCTGCATTTAAGCTGCATTTTTACCTTTCTTAAAATAATAAAGCATAGTATGCTGAAAATGTTACTTGCTTTCTTCCATCTTCAATATTAAAATGGCTACACAAAATTTCACCAATTTTGATTTTTTTAATACACACTGAAATGACAGTTATCACAAAACAATCTAACAAAATTCTTTTGAATGAAATTAAAGACAACTAAGTGCCACTAGAGCCATCTTACTTCCCCATTTCCCCCTTGCTGGACCTCCAGATTGCTTCCAATTCTTTGCCCATAAATGTATTGTCATAAATATTGCTGAATGTTACTCTGTGAATATGTATTTAGCCTCATAAGCCTTAACAATAGTACCACATTTTTCATAATATAAGATGCACTTTCCCCCCAAATTTGGGAGGAAAATGGGGGTGCATCTTATAGTTCAAATGTAGCTTACCTGGCTCACTGTGCAGGGGAAGGGGAGGTCAGTGGTGGAGCAGGGTCACAAGAGGCAGGAGCATTAAATATTTTACCACATTTTTTGCTTCAAAAAATTTTTTTTCCTATTTTCCTCCTCTAAAACCTAGGTGCATCTTATGGTCTGGTGCATCTTATAGTTCGAAAAATATGGTAATTATAATTATAAAGGAACAATTTAAATGAGAAAATCTCCTTGTAAAAGAATAGATGAACTATGATCTCTACTAAGATAGGAAGAAGGAGTAAAGAAAAATTTAGAATTGTACACCAAAACCTATATAAATTTATTAACCCATGTCACCCCAATAAATTCAATAAAATAGATAATTTGAAGAACTTAAATGGTTGAGTTTAAAATGAAAAAATATGTTTTAAAAAAGGAAAATAATAGAACAATCATCAATATAGATTTGAGCCTGGAGAGTACAAGACAGGAAAGAATACGGGCAAAACTGGCTGAATTGTACGAATGCCCATTTTCCTTTTGGTATTTCTGGGGTATAGGTAGATGAAAGTTTAGCAACATTTATGATTGACTTCTGGAATTGATTTCTTAAATATAAATAGTTTCATTTTGTCATGTACTTGGCTCACCTACATGATCGTGTATCACTTGCAACTAGGTACGTCTGCCGCCAAGACTCCTACTTTCTGCTATCGGCACCCAAGACCTACTTGCACTTCCCTTTCCTTCCCCGCTCTAGCAATGACTGGCCTCAGGACACGATGTTCATGCCGTAATTTCTGAGTTTGGGGGACATATTCCCCATCCAGGGACATCTACTGCACTAAATATGAGACAAATAAACATAACTAAAACCTAATCATTGTTTCCTCTGCATTTCCTGCTACACCTGGATTGCAAAGGAGGAGTGAGTGTTCCTCTGAGCAAGTTTCAATGGTTTGATAAATTTGAGCAAGTCAAGTCCTGTTGGAGGCTGGCGTTTCGTTTGAGGTTAACTTAGTGGTGACCAAGGCATTGCACATTCTTAGGTTCCTCGCTTCCACAGTTTCTCTCCCATTTATTGTGATTTTTCAAATAATAAGGAGAAAATGTGAGTTAGAGAGCAAAGCCATTTGTAGATGAGGAAAATAAGATTAATTCAATTGCTGAGGTTATAGCATCTACCCTAGTGTCAGAATTAGAATAGAGATGACCCCCATTTCCCTTAGTCTTGGCATTGGTTAACAGTCCGCATTCCCAATATCATGTTGTGTCTCTCAAGTAGGGTGATGTAAAATTTGGGCTGGTCTTGAAGATATTTCACATTGACGTCTCCCTCTTTGTCACTTGATCCAAATCTTAATGCAAGCAAAAGGAAAAAAATGAGGGAATAGATGTATCCTAGTTATCAAAATCACATTTTTCTGGGGTGAAAACTCATTTTTGTACATTAAAATGCATCAAAGAGCAATAAAGCTATGGGTAAGTCTTAGAACATTTCTGGACTTCCATTTTCTCACTTGTACAATGAGAATATTAGTGAGATAATGTCTAAATATCTTCTACTTCTTTTTTAAAAGATTTTATTTATTTTTAGAGAAGGGAGAAGAGGGAGAAAGAGAGGGAGAGAAACATCAGTGTGTGGTTGCCTCTCACATGTCCCCTGGTGGGAGTCAGGCCCACAACCCAGGGATGTGCTCTGACTGGGAATTGAACCAGTGACCCTTTGATTGTCAGGCCAGTGCTCAATCCACTGAGCCACACCAACCAGGGTGAAATATCTTCTACTTCTTTACTTCTTCCACTGGCCACTGCTGACTATCCTCTTTGTATTAATTTATTTCCTCAGCAATCCCAAATAAGTTAAGGAAAAGTTAATGTATCTAGATACATATACATAGCTATTATACATGATGTCGTCGCTCCATTTAATCTTCAGAATAATGTTGCAAGGTGTTACCAACCATATTTCACATAAGAGAAAACAGAAATTGAGAGAGGTTAAGCAAGTTGCATAAAACCTGCAGTTAGTAAGTAAGCTGGCCAGCCCCCAAAGTCATACTCTACATTAGAACATACAGCCACTCTAGCATATGCATATAAGCCAATGTACACACTATAAAGGCCAAGATTGGTCTCACTCCCTCCCCACCAGTACCACTGAGGTTATGGTAAAGGGCTTGTGTTTTTCAGGTGGTGTGCAAGAAATTGGGATTGCCAAAAGTTATCATAGGATCTTGCATTTACAAAAAGAGGTACAAAGATAAAGAGACGGGGGCAAGGAGGGAGAGAGAAAGAGAGAGATGTAGATAAAACTGAGTGGATAAAGTAGTTCAGAGGAGAGGGTTCTTATTTTGAGCTGGGACTTTCTGGGTAGCTTCACAGAGGTAGTAGGACTTGAAGGTATGAGGCCTAGAGCGTTGTCTTTGTCCAGGCACAATGAGGACTTGCATATTATTTAGGATGCTTCCAACACTGTCTAATGGATAATATACAACTCAGCTTGGCTTAAATATTAAGGAATTTTTTATTATCTCATATAACAAAAGTTCCCAAGGTAAGATGGCTTCAGGATTAACCTTAGGCTCTAGAACATCACCCATGACCAATGGTTAGTTCATCTCTATTGTCTGCCGTCCTAACCCTAGTTGACTTCATGGTTGCAGGAAAGCTCCTGCAGTTCACGATATTAAACGCAGACAAAACCACATCCAGAAGAATAGATACTGCTTCCTTCCGTGAATTTATGTTTAAGAACAAGAATACATTTCCCAGAGACCGCCGGCAGATTTCTTTCATGTTTCGTTTGCCAGAATTAACGATATGTGCCCAGGCCTGAACCAATCACTGGCCGACAATGAGAGCACCACGCTGCGCTTGGGCCAGTCAGGACGCACTGTCTGGGCTGGGAATGGAGTCGCTCGTCTCGGCGTCCCCAGCGGAGGGGTGAACACCTGTGTAAAACCGGAGCCCTGCGCGCAGGCACAATCCGAGAAGCGCTGCGAGCGGAGCGGGCCATTACGGTGGTTCCGGGGCACAGACGCGTCGGGAGGTGGCGGTGCTCTGGAAACTTGGCACAGGGAGTAGTGACGCGGGCAGGGTCGGATCAACGGGTAAATACACAGACCCGAGGATTTTTAGAACTGCTCAGTGAAAAGGAACAAATAAAATGGATGAGCAGAAAGATACTTTATTATTTCTTTTTTATACCAGGAAAATTGGGCCAATTTCAAGGGATTTTAGCATAGTTTCTATTCTCATTAATTTATTTTTTAGATGTTCTTCAAAATTTCCTGTTTTTTTATATCAATTATCTTTGGATGAGCAGAAAGATACTTTATTATTTCTTTTTTATACCAGGAAAATTGG
>PVJI01010007.1:0-62522 GCA_004026765.1 Micronycteris hirsuta
TTTCTGTCTCTTTCAGTGCCTGGGGTGACCAGAGGCTGTATCCCCTCCATGGAAGGGGGGTGGAAGAGGGGGCAGACAAGCTGCACCAGTGGAGCAGGCATTTAAAACCCACTTTATCCAGGAGCCACTTTGGGTTTCAACAGCCCTTTCACCCCTCATTTCCGAGGGTCCCAGTGTTTCCTGCATAAACCAGTAAACACCCCACCCCCAGAGCAGCGATGCAGCAGACAGCATTCCTCTTAACCATGTCGGCCTCTGTCACAAGACCACAAAGGCACAGAATATGTTCTTTGCATAGTTATGATCATATTGTTCATACACCTTAAAATCCTATCTCACGTAACATTATTTTAGCAGCATTTCCCTTTATAGTGCCCTTTATAATGGTTATGTAATATTCTACAACATGGAAAAGATTTATTCTCTTATAATTGATCATTAGGTTGTAGTGAATATTTACACATCAAGCTTTTTATTTTTTTTTTCTTTCAAATTTAGGATCTCTTTCTTGGGATGGACTTCTAAAAGCAGGATCATTTAGAATAATAAAGGCACGGCAATTTAAAAGACACTTCCAAAAAAAAAAAAAGAAGAAGAAAAAAAAAATAAAAGAGACTTCCGAAACAGTTTTCTAAATTACTCTCCTAAAGGGCGCACCAATTAAATCTCCCACCAGCGACGGATCAGAGCGCCTGTTCATTGCCCAGAGGCAGCATTTCCAGGAGTTACTTTGAACAGTGGGAGAGAGCCAGCCCGGCGGGCTTCAAAGGTATTCCAGATGAAGGGCATGATTTGAAAGGGAACAGCAAGGACAGAGAGGCCTGGTGGTGAGGAGGTGTAGCAGGGGAAACAGAGTGCCAATCAGCAGAGGGACGGACCGTGTGGACTTCGCAGGGTCTTGGGTTCTCCTCCCCTAGGTCCAGCAAGTTTCCTAGGAACTTCTTTTCAGCCATCAGAGCCCAGCTCCAGTGACCCCTCCTTGGTGAAGCCTTCCTGGACTCCAAGGTAAAGTTGAGGTAAGGACTTCTTCCTGTGCATGCCATTAAACTCTGACTATTCCCCGTATCATGGTACTTACCACCACTCTGCTCATATTCCCACTAGCCCAGGAGCTTACTTCCGGCAGGGGCCACATTTTACCTATTTCTGGGCTATACCTTGTGCCTTGCCCATAACAGGGGTCACCAGACGTCTGCTTACAGGGTGATTAGATCTAACGGGCCTCATCAACTGGAACTGCTCCATCCGGCTGGCTCATATGCAGATTTCCCGACCCTGGGGCAGAGTCTTTGTAATGCCTAGTTGGATTTTCCCCTCTCCAGTCTTACCTGGCTTCTGGCCTCTCTCCACACTCAGCTGTAGGCTTAGAATTACCTCAGACCCTGCGCCATCTCCTGACTGAGTAAGTTGCTTACTTGGCAAGCATTTGCTGAGCACCAACTGTATGCCAGGCGTTGTTCTAGGCATGGGGGGAATGGTTGTGAGCAAGACAGGTGCAGTCCCTGTTTTGTAGAGCTCACCTTCTTGTTGACATGGGGACATGGTAGCTTTCCTGGTAGCTTTCATTGCAGTGGAGGGGGTGGGATAAAGCGGGATGCGGTGTCCCTATGGCATGGGCAGCTGGGGTAGGTCTCACATCAGAGCTGAGTTCTGAAGGACGAGGGGGTGCCAGCTGGAAAGACAAGAGAGTAGAGAATTCTCTGCAGAAGGAACAGCCAGTGCAGAGGACCACAGGGTGGTAAAAACCTGGCACTTCGGGGCAACAGACAGAAGAGCGATGTGGCTAAATCATGGGACATGAGAGAACGGAGTGGAAGAGGAGGTTAGCAGAGCCCAGATGACAAAGGACATCGTAGATTAAAGGCAGAAGTTTGTGCTTAACACCAAGGACAACAGAAAGCTAGGAGAGTGTCAAGTAGTGGAGGCTGTGCTGAGGTTTGCTCTGCTTGCTTTATGAAGAACGGACAGCAGGAAGGTCTTGCCACTTTTCCAGGCATAAGGAGAGGGTAGCCTGGCCCAGGTGGCGGTGGGAGAGGTAGAGGGAATTTAAGTCAAGCTTTGGCATGGAATTCTGGGTGTGAGGGCCCAGGAGGACTCTAGGGTGGTTCTGAGGTACTTGGCTTGCAGGCTAGGTGGACAGTGGTGTCTTGGAAAACACTGGGGAGGAACAGGGATTTTTCTTTTTTCCCAGGGGAAGGGTGGGGACGAGCTAAGAATCAAGATCTTCCTTGTTTTCTAGACCCTCCAGGTCTGTGCCTTCGCCTTGCTCAGCCTGCTCCACAGATGCTGGTCTCCTGTTTGGACACCAGCCTGGGGAGACTCGGGCTCCATCCCCCAGACACACACGGCTGGTACACACAGGCTGGTGCACGCCTGGCCTGCTGGCCCCACCCCCACTGGTGCCCTATTCTGGCTGCTCTGCCAGGCTTCTTGCCTTTCTCTGCAGCTTGCTCTGTTCTCATACCCCATACTGACCCTCCCACCCTGTACTCAGCTCCCAGTGTCTGTCCCAGTCCAGAGAGGAAAGCTGGCAGCATCACCATCCAGGCATGGACCACAGCTCCTTGGGTCTCAAGGTAGAAATAAAAATGGCTAACAGATATAATACTTACTATATATGTACAATGAATGCCATGTATGTATCTTGGCTCAATCAGTCACCAGAGCGGTTCTATTGAGTTGCTACTATTATTCCTATGGCACTGATGAGGAAATTGAGGCTGAGAGTTCATATGACTTGCCTACAGTTGCACAGATGCCAAGGAGTGGAGCTGCTGGCTCTGAGCTCCCTGGCAGCCAAAATAAAAAGGGAAACATGATTAGTTTATAAGAGTTTCATGGTCCATGGGGTGACAGGAGAATAGTTTCTCAGTCGAAGCCTGGATTTCCCTTGTACAGAAAATGGACAGAAAGCCTCCCTTGTGTGCTCATCAAAAGGACCCTGTCTGATACAGTGGGAAATCTCCTTAACAAAAATTACTGTATTAAAATGTGTTTGCTTTGCTAAGTCATTGCATATTCATGAGAAGTAGGCTTGGGAGTGGCTCTCTGTTCAAGGTCGGGCACCACTTTTCTGTATCCCCTGGGTCTCTGTGGTACCTAGTGGGTCTCCTGTGCATAGGACTTTCTCCGTCAATGTTATTGCTTGATTTATGCCTAATTAGGTGTCTACAGAATCCCAGCACCATGTGTCTCCTATCCATTGTATCTAAGAAACAACCTCTGGCTTTAAAAATTGCTGATGGGTAACTGAGAGGGGGAAATAATTAGTGAGGAAAATCGAAACAATGCGTCCTGAATTTATGGGCATTCTTGCAGAGATATCTTTTAGGGAGTAAGAATTACCATAAATCCCAAGGGCAAACGATAGCACTTGATGTAAAAGCAGAGAAGCTAAGAGTCAGCAAAAACCCTTGGCACGCTGCACACTTTGTTTTCTGGAAGACAAAAGGAGCTGCCATCAAGTTGGTTTTCTGGGTCAGCGACTTGCCCCCTTCCCTTCCATCTTTTCCCGCGCCCCACCCTGCCGTGGGCGGGATGTGAGGTGGGGTGTGCCTGGGGATGTCTGACGCATAGCGGTCACTCATTTCCAAGAGTGACAATATTCTCCTTAGTTACTTCCAACTGCCTGCAAGGAGACCATGGCTGGAAAGGAGAAGGTTTCTCTTTCAGCATTACGGCACTGGAGACGCACAAACAAATCAGACCAAGTTGGTGGTTAGGGAGGCACTTAACTCCCACTCTGTGTGGAAGGGTCCCCATGGAGGTGACACCCCAGGCCTGTGTCTCTCTCTCAGACCTCCATTGCTCCTTCTCTGGGAGAACAGACACTAGCCTGATTGTCTAGTTTGGAGAAGGAACGGGGCATCTCTAATGTGGACTCTTCCTGGTTTTCTCTTCATTCTGCCTGCCTGCAGGAAGCACAGCCTCCCTCCCTACTCCTCCATGCTGTAGGTTTTACAGCTTGTCTGTGATCGGGTAGGTGAGCCTGCCCAATTCTGGGATGCAGCCTCAGGAAGCCAGTTGCTGCCACTCACTTAAGCCTTGGTTTTCATAGAGATGAAGGTGACATTTCAGATCCCCACTTCCTGACTCCTTGGCTTATTCATTCCTTGGTCTTGTACCGGAGTAGGGGAGGAGTGTCCTTTATTTGGATCCCTAAAACACCAACACTTGCCATGGGCAGGGAGCTGCCCATTTATGGCAGGGCAGCAGGCCTGGGCAAAGATTCACAAAACACAATAAATAGTTCACTGGAGGACTGAGGGTGACTGGTGGGTCTCATCAAAATGCCAGGCATGCTATGGGAGAGGCGATCCACAAACTGCTGTTGGAGAAAGCAGGTGGTAGGTATTGGAGGAAAACCATGTCTCCAGGTAAGGTCCGGAAACATGCAGAACTGGAAAACCAGGTATGGAGTCTGTAGTAGACAAGAACATTTTTGCCTGTTTAGCAACCATTTCCCCTTCTGGCAACTGCTCTCAATCTACTGGGAAGGTCTTTGCCTATTGGCTCCTCCTGCCTCTCTCCAAGTGTGGGTATCAGGCTGATGAGTTGCAGTTTGGGGACATTTAGGGAACTATTGGGAAGCAGAAACTGCTTTGAGACTAGTAGCCCAGACAGATGCAAGTCTAAGGTCATCGGTGGGCATCTTGCCCATAAGGTTGGGCGGGGGATGTGGCGCACACACCTCAGGAGGAAACCAACCCAGAGGAAAGCGGAGGCCAGATGTGGGTCCCTCACCTGCATCCAGCTATGGCAAAGCTAGCTACCTAGGCTTCTTCAGTGAGAGATAGCTTCCCCTTTTGCTTTTACCTGTCTAAATCAGCTTTTTTTTCCCCACTGAAAAGAAAATAACAATTAATAAGTACATTAAAAAAGGTAAAGGTTTGCTTGGAAGGAGATGAAAACCACACATTCGTTCTTTCTCTCACTTTCACAAATACTCCCAGCGCAGCAGCCATGAGCCAGGGTCTTGGCTGGGTCCTTCCCGGTGATACATGGATGAACTAACACCATCCTCACCCTTGGAAGCTCACGGGCTTGCTGGGGAGACAGACGGATGATCAAGTATCCATAGTGGGTTGCAGTAGGTGAGATAGGAGAGGTGCACGGAGGGCACCTGGCAGCCCAGGAGAGGTCATGATTCCAGAGAGGGAGCATGAATTGGGATTTATGGATGAGCAGGATTTAGAAAAGCAGAGAAGAATACAATGGTATCTATGACAACGGGGAGAAGGGAGAGGTCAGGGCAACACGGAATAATGATGATGAATAGAAATGTTATATCTAGTTAACATCTGAGTGCTTATTATACACAGGACGCTATTCCAAGTACTCTAAATATACAATCTCGTTAAATCCTCATGGTGATTCCACGTGGCAGGCACCTATTTTATAGGTAAGAAAGTTAAGGAACTTGCCAGAGCTACTACTCATTAAGCCAAGGCTTTGGGGATACAAGGCAAAATGTATGGAGTGATGGTAGATGAAACTTGTGAATTTGAGTCAGGCCAGATTGTGAATGGGTTTGAATATAATGCAAAGGGCGTAACTGGAATGCAGAAAAGGCGCATTTACTGAGTGCCTACTGTATGCTCGGCATACACCTGATCTCGTCGAATCTTTACAATTCCTATATTTGATAAAAGTTTTTAGCCACATTTTTACTGAAAAAAGCTTAGACATATTTCTATTCTCCCTAAATCATGCTAGTAAGTGGCAAAAAGAAAAAAAGAAAGCCTGACCCACGTTTTCTATCTACTGTACTCCTCCCCCACTCTTTTTTTAATGACAATTATTTTTAATCCGTTTTTGATTTCTGATGGTCTGATGAAAGCTATCAGTTCTGATGTAGGTGGCAGTACAGACAAGATTTTGTCTCTGATTTATTTCTTCGCGTGGGAATTGGATTTTCTGTGAGGGACAGACTATAAAAACAAGTTTTACAAAGAATTATTTCTCTCTCATTTTTTCCTCCTGCAAACCATTTACGGCCACTTCCTTAAAAAAGGCAATAAATCCCAATTTTGCAAATGAATAAAAAATGTAAATTCAAGCTCTGCTGAAGTATGAATTTCAGCAGGAAGTCCGCTGTTATTTGACTACATAAGAAAAAGAAATTTCGAAGCTGTTTTTGTGTGACAACATCGTTTTTGCTGTCTAATCACTTTCAACGCCGTTTTGGTGGCAGTGAGGCCGCCAAACTGTGACTCACGAAGGTAACAGCACATCATTGTTCCCAGAGCGCGCGTTGCCGGACCAGGGCGGATGTGTGTCCAGGGAGGCCCAGAGTTCCCTAGGACTCTCTGAGTTTAATTTATGTCATATAAGCCCCTCTGTCCTCGCGTCAATGAGGTCAGCTTTGGCAGGGTCTGTGCATTCTTGATGTCATCTATGTCAGCAAGGCGGGGAGGATGACCCCAGTTCCACCCAAAGGCTGTCTGTACAACAGTAAACCTCAGAAGAAGTCTGTCGTTTCCAGGTGTCCGCAGATTTCTGCTCGCAGAGAGACTGACAAGGTTTTGTCACTGTGAACTTGGTCTGCAAGAGCATTTCGTCTGACTTTGGAAACTGGGTAACTCTCCACTTCTCGGCTCTTCTGGAGCAGTGAAAATGGCTGAAAAGCTCAGGGAGTTTTGCCAGTATACACATGGTAAATCCTGGGCTTAAATTCTAAATGTTGCCTTATCCACCTTGCCAAAAATGCCCATCAAACATTTCTCCTGGTCAGGTTATCCTGAGACGGGGGTGTTCTTCAGTCTACGGAAAATACAACTGTCTACCCGAGGTTCAGTCAGAGTTTCAGCCCGGGCTTCAAGACTTGTCCTCTCAAGCCAGCACGTCTTTCTGGAGAAGGTCTTCAGAGCCTCTCGTAGGTCGTGGTAAAATGTACTGGGAAGGGGGTTCAAGGTGAGGACAGCGGGAAGTTCCCTGAGGCTGACTGTCCAGGTCTGACACTCAGGCCCACTGATTAGAAAGCAACAGGGACAATGTCTCCTGTCACTTCGCTCCTCACCGCCTCAGTGCTCTGTGGCTGTGACAAAGCACTCCACAGTTTGGTGGCTTCAACAATAGCCATTTATGTGGCTCGTGATTTTGTAGGCTGACAGTTTGGGTGGGGCTCTGCTGGTGGTTCTTCTGCTCTGGACTCGGCTCGGCGAACCTCTCCTGGGCTTGCTCAGGTGTCTGCGCTAATGCTGGCGGGCTGGGAGGGCCAGCTGGTGTGTGATGGCCACGCTGGTCTCAGTGGGTGGGATGTCTGAGCCCTCTCTCCACCTGGGCTCTTATCCTCTGGAGGCGAGGCTGGGCTTGTTCAAGTGGATCTCAGAAAAGCCAGAGAGCAAGTCTGTGAGCGCAAGCCCAGGTGCTTCTCAAGGTCGTGTGTGTGTGTGTGTGTGTGTGTGTGTGTGTGACCTTTGCTCATGTCCTATTGGTCAAAGCAAGTCACTTGGTCAGCCAGATTCAAGGCATGGGCCCAAACTCCAAATATCCATGAGAGGAGCTACCTTGCGAGGCTGTGGGTATAGGGAGAAGAATTTATGGCCATATTTTTAATCTACCACATTCACCAAACACAAAACAATGTCTTTTAGGGTTTAAGATGGCCAATAAATTTTCCCATTTCTCCCAATTCTGAGTTTAGAACCTATGGGGCCCATGAAAGAAGTACATGGGGCTCAAATGGGGCAGTTCAAGCATCAGTTTTATTACCGGGACAATTGGAATGAAGACATGTCTTCCATTCGTAGTCAGAACAGACATTCTACAACCCCTCTCCCCTGGCATTGCAGCAGCCACCTAGAATTGACATGTCCCCTTGCAGGAGCTTTAAAAGTGTGTTTTGGGTAGGTGGATGCCAGAGAGAAAAAAACAGGAATAGACTGGATGCAGATATTTTATCCTCTGGAGTAGTAGATGCTAGCCACTTTTCCTGCCACCAGGGAGACAAAGAGAAATGTGGACGGAGGGGACAGTAGTGACTACTTTATGGGCCCAGGAGGGGGTGCTAGGAAAGGGAGAAAAATGGTCCCCCTAACACGAGTGTTTCCAAGCAACAAAGGAGTTCGTTTTTTGCTGAGTACCATTTTTCCCCCTCTAAGTAAAAATTTGCTTGGCAAAGAAACTATTCATTATTTTGAAGATATGGATGGCCAGTCAAGTTTTGCAATAGGACTTGCAAAATAGCCCTTCTCTGATGGAGTAAGTGAAATAGATGAAAACCAAGAGCCGGCTGCACTGAAGGACGTCAATGCTGAGTTACATCCTGTTGCACGTTGAAGAGGAAAGAGCGGCCAATTCCGTGACCTGCTTCCAAACTCGAGAGAAGAGTCAAAGTTCTGGGAGTGGCGTCATTTGATAGAGGGGCAGCTTCTGTTTTCTCCCAGTGCTCCAAGACCCAACGCGGATCTCCCTCTTCTTTCTTCCCAATTTCCACCACCACTCCAGGACAAGAAGTTCAGTCCCTTCCTCTGGGGGCGACTTGCCTCACGCATCTCCCTCTCCCAGGTTCTTTGGTGAATTATCTCCTCCTCTCCGCCCAGGCACAACAGCTCACCTCCCCTCCCAGTCGCGCTCATCTCTTATCTAATGCCTGTGACTGGTTTTGTTCAGGCCTCAGTTCCTGATTTTTTTTTTTTTTTCGCTCGGGCTTTGAAGATTGTTGTCACTATTATGGCATTCTATAAACTCCCTGGGCTTTTGTTTTAGGTTGTATTGCTCTTTCCCACTGAGAGCAGGGCATATAAAATCTTTTCCTGCTGGTTGATGTGTGTGGGTGGGGGGCAGAGGGCAGAACTGAGAAGTATGAGGGAAAGATATCTCAGCTAATGTCACAGAATTTTATTCTCCCATAGAACTTTCCGTATTGTCCAGGTAAGGCTTCTGTGTTGGGATAAATCCAAGTTTTATTAATCACACAGATTTTTTTTTCCAGATTAAGCATCATTTTCACAAATGATCCCCCTAGAGGCAGTGAGAAGTCAACATAAGAGGCTGGCAGTGCCATGGCTGGGAGGCGGGTCACTGAAGAGGACAGAACAGCTGGCGTGGACAAACAGGAGCATGAAGATGATGCCGCCACCATTGGGTGGAAGACAACAGAGGGCTGGTCTCCACCAGACCAGCCTGAGGCACCCATGCGCGCCCTGTCCTAGGATGCCTGCAATACTGACTTATCATCCATCAAGACATTTCCTTGCACCCATAATGGAACACAAACCCCCTCCCCGCGAAAGAATCGGGAGAGTGGTGGTGGTCCCCCAGCTCGGTGAAAACGAACTTGCCTCTTGGCTCACCCCGTCCCAGCTGCGTGGCCTTGGGCAAGTTACTCAGTGTCTCCAGACCTCAGATTTCTGATCTGAAAAATGCCAAGATGACGCACTATCTAACACCTGTGTTGGTTAAGAGAATTATATAAAATATGGTATGCAAAGTCCTTGGCAGAATGCCAGGTACTTAATAAGTGCTCCATAAAGATTAGCCAGTATTCTGTGTCATTTTTAATTTCTACTCTCGTTGCTGTTGCGATTCAGCGGAGTGCTGCAGATTTTCATTTTGTTCTTTTGCCAGCGATGGACGCTGTCTGGTGTTAGGCTAAGATGGACAAGGGTCAGGTACCCCTTCAGGTTGGCTGCCAGGGCTCCTTGGCAAGATCATGGTCACACAAAAGGACGGCCACACTGGAGCCCTGCCGCGTTTGGTGATAAAGTATGAGCAAAGAATATGTGAGCTGTGTTAACATTTTCAAGTCGAAGCTAGGACTAATATACACCAGCCTTGTTGGAATTGTAATGGCAGTTGGATTTTCTTCTTTCCTATCATTGAGAATGTATTCTAAATATCCCCAAATGGTGGCCATGACGACAGCCCTTGTTCGAAAGGAAAGGGTACCATAATAATATAATTTGACAGAAAAATGCTTTCCCAGATAGGTAATTTACAATGTAGTGTAAAAAATGATGCCTTGTTTGCAGATAAGTTGGAACTAGCCATGTAATCCCAGGGTCCACAGGTTACATATTAACAATTTCTTTAGCTGGTCCCTTAAAATGCTGCAACCTGAGCCATCTGTCCATCCCTCAATCACTCAGCCCAGGCTATACAGGCACATACTAGGTATATAGTAGGCACTCATTCAGCTGAATTGACAAGACTTCAGGACTCAGAATTATCCAGTTGTAATAGTGAATGAGAAGCAACGGAATCGTGCTTCTTGGGTTTCCCTCTCAGATCTGATAACCTGGGTAACTGTCTCAGACATGCCAAACTGAAGGTTTATTAAAGAATTATCAGTCTGTATAGAGCTCTGCCAGAGGGAAGAGACGAGAAAGCTCAGGAAATAAAACCAAATCGGGAAACAGGGAAGGTCACCAGTTGGTACATCAAGTAGAGGAGTGAAGCTGAAGTTGGGGTTTTGAGAAAGCGAGAGTCAGGGGTGAGTAAGGCAATGCTGAAGGGAACGGCCCATTGGGCTGGATCTGAGATCTCCGAGCCCATTCTGGGAGACTCATCACTGCCTCTGAAGGAGGCAACAGGAAGAAACAGGTGTGGTGGAAGGAAAATGGAGCTCCCTTTTCCTCTTTCTCAATAAAAAGATAATTTTAGACAGTCTAGTGATAATAAAAGACCTTCACGGGAGAGGTGCTGGCTTCCTGCAACTAGAAAGACATTCCCTGCTGACTCAGAGCAGCTATTTCGGATCTCCACAGCAAAGGCTCCTGGGCAGGGCCACAGGCTGTTCCCCAGACCACTGCTGACCTTGGCTGAGCAGAGACAGAGGGTCCATCTGCATGTGCTGCTGCGCTCTGCAATTAGGCCCTGCTGGGAACTGGCAGGCAGGTCAGGAGATCACGTGCAGCTAAGAAAATCCACCCCACATGCAGTTTTTACTATATACACACACAAATATAGTGCACGTCCAGGATGTGATCGAGGAGGGGAAAGGTCACCGTGTGACCCAAATTCATAGGCAGACTCCGCTGTCAGCCGGGCAGCAGCTCCCAGGCAGCGGGGCATGCATTGATCCCCTCGCCTCGCGCTTCGGCCACGCAGACCGCCCTCTGCTCAGCCCCTGGCGTCTGACTCAAACCCAGGCTTCCCACTCAGCAGGGCTGCCCGCTGCTTGGACTTATTCTGTGATTCACTACCTAGCAAAGGGAATTCTCTGATGAGCCTGTTGAGATGGAAAACTTAACCCTCTAGAGTCTTCAGAGCAAAAAGCAAAAAAAGGACTCCCTAGGGGCTTGCTGCAGGACAGATGTAAGTTGTTCCCAGCAGCCAGGTCGGACGGCATTGTGCCCACCGCTGCCCTGAGACCCTGGCCTGAGGAGCCCGGCTCTAGGGCCCTGGGTATAAGGGATTCCAACAGAGACCTTCTCCAAATTCCATCTCAGAGATTCTGCACTCGTGTGGACACCAAGCCCCCAGCTCTATGGCTGCTGAGCAGTCAGACGGGGCTCCTTACCAGCTGTGTGACATCAGGCAACTTACCTGCCCTCTCTGCCCAGGCTTCCTCAACCATAAAGGGAGATGATAGAGCCCATGTGTGGAGTGATGGGTATTCCAATGAAATCCTGTACGTAAAACACCAAGGAGCACCTCGCCCAGGGCAACTTGCAATATATGATTTTGTTACTGTTTTCATACATTTAAAAATTGTCCCCAACCGGCCTGTCTCTCTCCTGTCATTTGCTCCTTAGCTGTGTCTTTGGTGCAGAGGGTGCCCTAAGCCAGTGACCACCCCAATGGGGCAGAGGATGGCTGAGGCAGTGGCTGTCCATGATCTCTCTCAGGGTGTTAGCTCAGATTTCTGCGAGGTTTTCCTACCAGAGTGAGCCGGGCAGGGTCTGGTGTCAGTGGTTGGACCCTGACAGCTGCTGCTGCCTGGACTAGAGGGGACAGCAGGCTGTTTGGGGGCCCGCGTGTGTCCCTTTGCCCCATGCCTCAGCGTTCCTGGTTTATCCTTCAAGTACGGGCATCGCTGGGGCGATGATGGTGGTGTTTCTCCTTGGTTCCCTCAGCTTCCTGGGAGCACAGGTGCAAGAGGGTGCAGCAGTCCCCAAAGTCGTGCCCAGAGGAGCATGCCAGCAAAAAAAGAGAAAGGCTTCAAGCTCTCCTCCCGAGTCTCCTCCCTAGAGCTCTGTTTCCAGGGCTGAGTCCAATCCTGTCCCCCTCCTGGTGTCGCAGCAGCAAGGCCCGGAGGGTGCCTCCAGCAGGGGTCCCCACCCTGCCTGCACTTTAAAATCACCCGGGGCGGGGGGCCCATCCGTGATCCATCAGGTTGTAGTCTCTGGAAGTGTGCCAGGAGAACCTGTATTTTAAAATCTTTCCAGATGATTCCTATCTGCAGCCACGGTCAGGAGACTCAGGCTGGAGAGCGAGCAGAGTCGCTCAGCATCGGTGCCCTGCCCGCTGACCATAGCTCATTTCTGGCTGGGGCCCGAAGGGGCTGGTCACCCGCTCTGGGCCAGTCCCTGAGTATGCAGGTTCAGGAGACACCTCAGGGACCTCGTCAAGGCTGACATCCAAGGCTGTAGACACAGAGGGCCTAAAGCTGGACTTCCCTGATTGCAGTTTCAAAATCTTTGCAACATTTTCATGCTTGGGGATTGTGCCCTGCATGTCCCCCACTCCCCACTGCTTGCCTTCCCGTCCCATTTGTTTTCTCTGCTTTGTTTTTCTGTTGGGCACGTGATACCATCTGACATCCTGTCGTCTCTCTCTCTGTCTCTGAATAAAACACTTAAAATTTTCTTTATGTTTTTTTTATTGGACTGTAAGCTGTAGGACGACAATTTAGTTTTTGGGTATGCTGTATGTTGAGTGTTTAGAACAATGACTAGTACAAAGTAGGTCTTTCATAAATATTTTTCCAAAGAACAGTTTTTTTGTGTGTGAACCAATGAAGTTTTCTCTTTGTAGTCTGGCCTGTTGATGAAAAGGAAAGATACAGGAAACAGATAGGCAAATGCAGATCAAAGTATTCACATAATTGAAGGGCTAGATGAATATCTTATAACCGTCCCAAATGCTGAGTGTTGGGGGGACCCAGCCCCTTCCTCACTGCGTCCAGGAGGCAGGCACATAGATCTTGTGAATTCTAATGTTGAAGAATTCAGGGACACAGACCCTGTGAGGAAGGAGCTCCCATTATTCCCTTCCTCTGTGTGGAGTTAGCAGAATCATTTGCCCGACATCATGTGGCTAGTTATCAGCAAAACTGGCATTCAAAGTTCGTCACCCAGCACGAGGCTCAACTCACAGCGTGCATTTCCCAAAGTGCCACAGGGCTCCATCATGCCCTGGGTATACCAGAAGGCTCTGTCTCCACACAGTATTTGCTCCCCCCACATTTTTCTTCCTGTCTCTTTCCTGCAATTTATGGCTCAGTGTACAAGATATTAGAAATCTCAACCAAGGGCAGACCTAATACCCTTAGAGCTCAGACTGTGATTTGTAGGGCTATGCCTCTTGTAAAACTTACAGCTGGGGAGAAGGGGAAATGTGAGTTTTCCCAGGAAGAAAGAAGAATTAAAAGGCAAGATCTGTCCCCCACCCTTCTCTTCAAATGTACAGACACATACGCGCACACACATATGCACACACGTTTTGACACATCATTAGATCAAATACTCTTTTTCTCTGGGAAGGGATGAGTGAGTGGAGTAGGCCAGGAGGTTCTCTATGCCTGGAAGGAAACACCCAGTATGGGAAAGGAGCATGCTACCGCTCCCCAGCCACAACTACAGGCATTACGTTGACACACTGCAACACCTTTGAATGCCAAATGCAAACCTGAGAGGTGACCTGTTTGATCCGAGACTCCACAGAGAGCTGGACATTTTACCCAGGGATGCCCAGCCTGCAGTCTGCGTTCGCTCCTGCTGCCAAGCCATCTCTCAGATCGCCTGCTTGATGGAGTGGGCTGCCAGTCAGAGGCTGACTAAAGAGCAATGATGTTGGCTTCCAAGCTGGGCATCAGCCTAAACTGGTCAAATCTCAGTCATTTTGGGGTGTAGAAACCTCCTTACTGGGGGTCAGTGGGCATGGCTAGTCAAGCTGGGGAAGGGGCGTAAAAAGGATCCCCAGTGTGGGACTGTGCTTTTGGACATTTTGTGATCAATAAGTCAAGCTCCTATTTCTTCTTCAGCAGGATAGGTGGGTTTGGTTCAATGAATAAAAGGTCAGGGCTGGGGAGGGGGTGCCAAGTGGCTCCTCTCCCTTGGGTGCAGTCCTGCCCCCATTTACGGAACACTAACTACACATCAGGCACCGTTCCGAGCACTTTGACTCCATTGACTGATTTATTTTCCCTAGCACCCTTACGAAGCTGGGTCTGTTGTTATTCTCACTTCAGAGCTGAAAAGCAGAGGTCCCCCAGTTGGTACGTGGCTGAGGCAGGAGCGCCCTCCAGTCGTGAGGCCCCTGAGCCCATGTCCTTCATCACTGCTGTGAGCCACCTGAGTACAAGGCAGACAGCTCCCATTTTGGGGGATGTGGGACCCTGGGCTTTCCTTGGTACCCAAGGCACGCACCTACTGAGCAGTGCCCAAGTCCCCTCGCCCATCTGCTGGTGTGGGAGAGAATCCCGAGATGGATGGAGAAGTTAGAACTGAGCCCTGTCATGATCCTACTCTCATCGGACAAGTCGATACCCTCCCTCTGGTGGGGACACTGCCCAGGCTAGTTGTCAGGCAGCAGAGGGACCACCCAGGTTTGACCACCACAGAGAAACCTGTCTCATCTGCAGTGGTGCTTTCTGCAGGAGGGGCCGGCATTTGAGCCACTTGGATATTTCCCTGAGAAGAGAAGAGAGAGTCAACCCACTCCGGGCCATTCCAGTTCTCCAGGTATTACCAGGACGGTGCCTCTGTCCTTGAAGGAGCTGTTTAATCTGAGATCAGCTCCTGTCACATCCAGAGCCGGCTGACAGCATTAGGTTCAAACTCATTCAGCACCAGGGCATGTTATTTTTTTCCATCCCTCACCAGGTCCCTAACATGAATTACTTCTTGGGGAAAAAAAGAGATCATTCCTAGACCTGGCCTTTCAAATGCCAATGTGTTTGCTTATCAGATTGTTTGCTGGGGAGGAAGCTGAGGCTCTGTGGCGTAAGCCTTCTTGGAGAAAAATTGAACTGCACGACTACTGGAAATTAAAAAAAAATTAAATAGGCAAAAACCCATGCCACTAATCAGTGAATCCAGAAACTTCCACAGAGCTTTGCGGACTTATCTACTTAAACCGGACCTAGTCCTGTGAAGTGCGTGTGGTGATATTTGTGAAGGATGGCTGTGGGGTTCGCCTGCCTGATTAATGTGGTCTCCTCTTTTGGTTACAGCACCCAGATTTCAGTGCGGGAAATGTTCCCTTGCCCACTCCCAGGCAAGGGGTGAGCAAGGGACTCAAGCTCAGCCCACCAAATGCTCTTTCCCTGGAATCTGAGTTGTGACATACCCCGAAGAACGCGGCAGCATCCACTCATTCCGTTCAGTTGCCCAGAGACTGGAAGCCCTGAGTTGCCCTGGTTCTCATTTTTTTCCAAGACCCATTTCCGCAGCTTTGCATTTGATTCTGTGAGCTATCCCATACTCTGTCAATAATTTACTTTCACCGAAGTCAGAGTTGCTGTGTATTTCTCCCAACTAAAATCCCCAGTGGTTGCTAAGATCCTCACTGAGGGCACATCACTGGTAGCGCCCTCTGTCGGCAGCACTTGTGTATTGTGCAGGGCGGTGAACATCTCTGGACGTGACCTTGTCTGTAGTCTTTCAACTGAAAATGATCTTGCTCACTTCCTCATCAGGAGACAGCTGGCCTAAGACAGAGATGGCTGCTCCGCATTAGAGTGGACCAGGTACAGCTCAGCTTCCAGCCCCTCGGGAGATGCTCAGCCAGGCCGAGGCAGTAAAGCCAATCTGACTGCCTTCCTTCTGAATGCGGGAGAGGGGCTGTGGAAATGAGTCACCGTTGGATGCAGCAGTGAGCACACAGGGAGAAGCTGAGCTCGGACACTGGCTTTCTCTCCGTTTTCCAGGACAACCTCTGACGTGAGACATGCCTTCTGCCTGATTCCTGCTTCTCATTCACATCTCACTTTGTGCCCCCTTGTCAGAGATGTCTTCCCTGATGGCCCAGCCTAAAGGAGCCACGCCTTACCTTCCTCAATGACATTTGGTGTTTTTTTTTTTTAAATCCAGGTTTCCCTGTTTAAGTATTGTATTTGTCAGTTAACTGTCAGTCCTGGGCGCTCTCCTCACACCCCCTCCAGAATGGAAGCTCCCTGAAGGTAGGTTTCTCATTCGCTTTACTTTTGTCTCTGTGTTTCTTCGATCTAGAACAAGTCCTGCATCTCCCCACCCATATTCCACCCCATGCCATCCCATCACTGCCACGAACTCTTCTGACGTCCTTGGACCAAATTCCCATGTGTTTGTGGGGTGGGGAGGGCCTTTCTTACACACCAACTAGTGATTCCCCAGACACCAGTTGGGTGCCCCACAATTTAATTCAGTGCTGACATTGTCTGCCTGGAGATGGCATCGGAGGCCACAGGTTAAGGGCCCGGTCCTGGAAGGACTCCACCTCACTTCAGGCACCAGTTGCAAGTGCAGTGTGCTGCTCCATGTGCTTCTGACTGACGGGTTACAGCCGGGATGGTCCCACGCCCGCCTCTAACTCAGGATGCCAATCACAAGTCCAGGTTGTAAATTGGAGGCTCCCATGGGTTTAATTTGCCAGAGTGGCTCCCAGAACTCAGAGAAACATTTTACTTATTAGATTACATAAAAGGACATAATTTCAGAACAGCCAGGTGAAGGAGACGCACTGAGCGAGGTCAGGGGGAAGGGAGCGAGGCTTCCGTGCTCCCGGAATCTCCACGTGCTCACCCACCGAGCAGCTCTCTGAACCCTGTGCTTTTGGGTTTTTATGGAGACTTCATTGCACAGGCACAATTAATTAAATCATGGACCTCTGGGGATGGAACTCCATCTCCAGCCCCTCTCCCCTCCCCAGAGGTCAAGGTGTGGGACTGAAAGTTCCAACCCCCCAACCACCTGGCAACCAGCCCCCATCCCTAGGTGCTTTCCAAAGGTTGTTTCAATCACATAACAAAAGACACTTTTATTACTTCTGACACTTAGGCAATTCTAAGAGTTTGGGGAGCTATGAGCCAGGAATCCTGGACTAAGACCAAATATATAACATATGACTGTAATTGAAAAATAAAATTAAATATATGTGTGTGTGTGTGTGTATATTTGGTTATTCAAATATCTATTTCTTATAAATTATAATATCACACCTGCTTGCTTTCATTTGGCTTCAGACACTCTGGCCCAAAGAAAATTGATGGCTGGTGAGAGACTTGATACCTTTTTTTGTTTTGTGACTAAGGGGTTCGAGCTTCAGGCTTTACCCTTTGTTTGTGACCAGGGGCGATTCATTTTCCTTCCGCTCTTGGTTTTAGTGGAGACAACCATTCCTGGTTTACAAATGGCATCTTGTCAGTTCATTCATTCATTTGATTCCTTTACTAAGGAGCAGCCAGCCTTTGTCACACTCCCGTGTTGGGTACAGGGAACCGAAGAGGATGTTCAAGACCAAAGACATAAGAAGAGTGGAAGTGCTTTACCAACTTTAAGTCAATAACTAAATGTAAACTGCATTATTATTACCCCTTCTGGAATATTTGCATCTTAAATGAGGATGGCTGGAAGACAGCCAAGCATAACAAGAAAGGATTAATTCCTGATAGTAGAATTTTAGCCCTTCTTGTTGTGTGTGGGTGAGTGTGTGTGTACTTTGCTAGGGAATGGTAGATGGTAAGTTAGTTAATGGGGAGGAGGCAGAGTTTTTCTCTTAGGGGAAGTTTCCGAATCCGCCCCATGAAAGGATGGTATGTCCTGCTTGCTCCAGTGGTGGGAGCAGAGAAAGGGAGCTCAGCTTCCTCCGTGGAGACCCAAAGATAAGCTGATACCAGTGTTTGCTACTCAGTCATGAAAAGAAACAGGGTTTCCAGTCTCTGATGAACTTTCCTTGCTCATAAAAACTGTCTTTGCTGACTCTCTCTTAAGTTCAAAGCTGTTAATAAATATATTTAAACTTTCCACAAAGGGAAAAGAGGTTCCCCTTTATTGAAAACATCCATTCTCCCTAGAAGCCAATCACATTTCCTAAGACTGGGGGTCTTGGTGAAAACCTGGGCTAGACTTCCGTCCCTCCATTCTGGGAAAGACCTTGCAATTCCAGGTGAAAACCTCCTCTTTTCTGGCCATCACATGGTCCAGAAGAGGGTGAAAGAGAATATATATCATTCTATAATTTGTAATTTAATGTAAATATATTTTTTCCCTCAGTAAGAACCTGATGTCTATGGATAAGTCTTCAAACGCCAATACATTCACCCAGGCTTAATAGCATCTGCTTCCAGCCGATATGGCGTCCTGGGTTCTCATATCTATGATGTTGAACCGTGTTACTTCTGCACACAGTAGCTGAGGGTGCCTGGGGTGGATGCCACATGCTCTAAGGACTGCCCCCACCTGGGTCCTGCCTGGGTCTCATTGCTGCTCCCACAGTCTCTTGGTCTCTGTGCCCAGTTTGTGCCTTAGGTGATGCTCCATCCTCATCACCTTGAACCTGAAATGCCTTCTCTTTGAATTTCCCTTAATAAGAGCCACCATGATACCAGGCACAGTGCTAAGTGCTTAGAAAACATTATCTCCACTCTTCATAACAACAGATTGTCCGCGTTTTACAGATGAGAAAGAGTAGAGAATGCAGTCGTGACACGGGATGAGTTTTGTGGTTGGCTGAAGAGCAGCGTGTGAAGGAGAGTGACGGGATTTTGGGCTTTCAAGAGAAGCAAAGTCCAGACCCTGGAGAGCCTGGCACAACTGGTATGTTCCTGGAGTGTTAGAGCTGAGAGAGTTCTTGGAGATGACCGATTTAATCTCCTCCCCATTTTACGTGATGGGCAAGTGAAAGCCTGGAAAAAGGTTGTCATTAATTTTTGAGTTTGTTCACTACTCTGCCTTTATATATTTTACGAACTGGAATTACCTTAGGTAAAAGGAAAAGATTAAACAACAACAGCATGGTCTAAGAGAGAAGGTGAATCGCGTTCTATTTTTGGCCAGGACTGGTCCCTGCCCAGACCGTGCTGATGAACAGATCAATGTCATCCTGCAGCAAGAACTCTAACGGCACGATGCCCGTCCAAGCTGATATTTTTATCAGTGTCCGGGATGAAGTTACGGAAGGCACGCTCATCAAATGTGTGAAAGACCAGAAGTTGGAAGCAGACAAAATGTGTTCAGTGAAAAAGTCAGGATCCCAGAAGATTCCAGAAGCCTAAAATTCTGGACCAAATTTAATGAGAAGGCATTTAAAAGGGCCCAGGGTAAAGTTTTATCCTTCGATTCAAACACGGCAGGACAGTGAAGGGTGCGCAAGTCGCACTGAGAACACCACAGGGGGAGGGGTGTCTAAATGGATGAAGCCTACATGGAGAAAAACTGTGTCCTCTTGAGCTGCGTTGGGAGAATAGAAAGGTCCTGATTTGCTATTCTGCTGAGACCAGACAACACCCTAAAAGGCATTTGGTTTTGGGACCCACTATTTAAGACAGACGTGATGACCAAATTTGGACTCTGGAGCTTGACTGTCTAGGTTCAAGTCCTGGCTCTGTCTCCTGCTGGCTGTGTGACTGGGCAAGTTACTTAACCTCTCTGTACCTCAGATGCCTCACCTATAGCAACAGTGTCATGACTTGTGAACTGCAGATGATTAATGTATAAAATGCTTAGTATACGCTACGTAGGAAATAGCTATAGTTATTATTTGGTTACCATTTGTTGAATATTTAGTTGTGGGGGACTTAATGAAAAATATTCTTTAAATATTATCTCAGCTAATCTGCATAATAATTTTACATGATAGGCAGCTTGTAGACAACTCAGTTTCCCTTGAAGTGAGACCCCTAGAACTGAACTCCAGGTCTTCCTGGCTCCCAAGCTGACACATGCCATTGCATGGTCCCTTGAAGCTGATTCCAAGGAGCTTGACTAGGATGGTGAAGGGGGCAGAGTCAGGTCATGAAGTTTGACTGAAGGAGTTGAGAAGGGGGTGTTGGTGACTAATTCTAGAGAATAGGTGCCATTCATAAGAGAAATCAGACTTGTTTGGGGGTAGAAATAACTGTTATCTACTGGAGATAAGTTTCAGATGAATTTAACAATCACATTCTTTAGAGATGGAATGTGTAGTTTCATTCGATAATGAGTTCCCCATCATTGGAGGTGTTCAAGAAAAGGCAGGTGGAATTCAAGCACCAGAGAGCTGGTTGAAGTCGATGTCTTTTAGAGCTACTTGTAGTGCTATGATCATCTATCCCCATCTCTGTACCCTTATAACTTTGTTTCCAAATTAATCGTAACAATATTTATATCTTCCTAATTCTAAAGGACGTCATGAAGGTTAAGAAAAAAGTGCTCATTAAGCATGCCAAAAGCCAGAGAAGAAATGCACTATTTTAAGATAAACTATTATTATAGCACCACGTATATGTAATTGCCAAGTGGATAATGGTACTAAGAGCCAGCTAAATTCATGCGCATGACAAACTGTGATAATTTCTTAGAACCAAGTGTGTTTATTGCATGTGCCCAAGTATTGCAGTTGATAACTTCTACTATATCCTATGCTTCGTGAATTATTTGGAGGTTTCAACAACAAAATGCAACCAAAACAAACGCAATCTTGTTATGCATTTGAAGTCTCCACCCAACCCCCAGAATTTCCTAACATATGAACACTGAAATTTCTAGTGATGAGGTTTTTGATTCAATCATGAGATCCGGAAAGAGGACCGAGTTGTGGTCTCGTGGGAATTGGTGATGCAGTTTGGGAGAATGGACCATGGCTCTTGTCCATTTCCAGTTTGCTTCTCTAGCCAACAAAAGGTATATTTTTGTCCAGTTGCACCAATGAGACTTAATTGCCTGCTAATTTTGTACTGGATTGAATTAATTTCAAGACCGAATTAATTAAAACAGATGAAGCTCCCTTCATCTATTATTCATGAGCTTGTTAGAACAGGAGGAAGCACATTAGCTGCATTAAGGGTATTACATTGTTTTAATGAGCTTCTTTTTGGTGCCCACTAATGGGACTTTTGAGGAGCCCAACATGGTTTCCCCAGTCAGTGCTTGGGAAGTCGCTCTGGTTTGCTCTGGTAAATAACGCATGCACTCGGAGAGAGCTGCTTTGAAAGCCTCGCAGGCTTTAGAAGGTGAGTGGCAGGTGTGTGCGGGTGGAGGGCACGGACAGAACCACACACCAGAGGAAATGCCTCTGTCGCTGCCGATGGAACTTTCTGGCTGCTGTTTCCATGGGCAGTAGGAAAATTACTGAACAGCGTGTAGAGATTGGCGAGATAGTGGCCGAGGAGGGGAGCAAGAAGTGAATGGAATTAGCAAGAGGGAGAAGGTTTGGCTTGATTTATTAAGCTCATAGTTTACTGTTTCTGCAAGCATGATTCTTGATTGAAGTGCAGAAAAGGCTGACAGGTAGGAACTTGGCTGAAGCATGATTCTCACGACTGCTGTGGTCCATTCTGGCCGCCAGAATCTTGCTTCTGGGAGGTAGGTTCTACTCTGTTGAGATGTCAATTTAGAAATCCACCAGAGGTGGTCTTTTCGAAGCTAGATTTTAATGAACACACACCAAAAGGACGTCTATGGAGTGACTGAAAGCACGGTGTGTGATGGGGATTCAATGGGCTGCCTGGGGAGTTCCGATCCGTGGCTTCTACGCCTGTATCACCTGGATAACAATTTACAGGAATGCCTCTCTCCGCATCCCCACGCATGCTTCTTCATTGCCTTTCTTTGATGAAATTCATGTTGCCTTCACTGCCTACACTGCCTTTCTTTGATGAAATTCATGTTGAAATGTATAATGTATTCCCATCACACAAAAACATTCTTTAAAAATGTAAATAATGAACACATATGAAGAACCAGAGTTTGTTCCTTATCTCTATTCCTGCTTCTCCCTGACTTCCCATTATCTTCTCCCAAAATAATCACTCATAAGAGTCTGACATTTTGTTTTTTAACATGTATACATACACATCCGCACAGATAAGACGATATAGACTTCGTGTCTATACGAAGAGCTCATTAGTGTTGTATTTACCTAGTAATTTTATATTTGGTATTATTTGCCTGCGAACTTACATTTCTAGCAATTTCATAAATTAGGTAATCTGAGAACTTTGAATTATAATTCATTTAGTATACTGGATTAAACATATCAGACATTGTAAAAGGCATTGCTGAGTTTAAAAGGATGTAAAGGATATCGCTAAGGTCAAAAAGAAGAAGGAACAGAAAACCACAGTGAGAAGCACTCTCTTTTTTCATTTTTCAAGAATGTCACATAAATGAAATCATACAGTATATAATCCTTTGAGGCTGAGTTTTCACAGCCACGTGGTGATAAAATAAGTGTCCTTGGCTTCATGAGAGGGTTAACTGAAAATGAGACAGTCGCTAAAGCTAGGATTCTCAAATAGCTACATCCCCAGGAAAAGAGCGTATTAGAAAAATTTGCCCACCAGGCTAAGGAGATAAGAAAAATTGTCTGCCTGGCTTTTGCTGTCATTGTGGGAAATCTCCCTTAAGAAGTTGCAACCACAGACTACTCTCATGTAGGTGCAGGATTAATAGCGGCACTGCCCATGCGCTTTAGGAATTCTAACACGATAAATTACGTAAGTAGTTTCAGAGAGTGATAATTTGGCCATACGTGAGCAGATCTGTAGGCAGGAAGTGGCCTCCAGCAAGACAGCATGGATAAAGTCCCACTGAAGATGATTTCACAATAAAAAGTTATAAAACAGGGAGGAGACAACACACCAAGGCAGAGCAAGGCAGCAGACATAATATGCAATACAATTGGCCTTCCATGCTTTATATAATTGACCTCTTGGATGGCAGTTATAAAATAAATACATTGAAAGTGATTGAGGCTATCAAAGAAAGAGTTAGAAGATAAAAAGAAATATTTTAAAGTCTTGATATACTTAAAAATACAATGGACATTTTAAAAATTAAAGAATACGACACATTAAAAAAATCAATGGTTGAATTAATCTGTATATTAGACCCAGCTGAAAAGAGGATTGGTGAACTGAAGTTAGTTTTGAAGAAATTATTCAGAATGCAGCATACAAAAAATAGATAAAACATGTTAAGTAGAAATTAGGATGAATAAGGATAGAGTGAAAAGATTTGGTTAACATCTACTAGGAAAGAATAGAGAGAAAAAAAGAGAAGTGATATTTGATGACCATGATTAAAACTTTACCAGAAATCGCGAATGACATGAATTCTCAGTTTAAATAAGCACAAGTGCTGAGCATGAAAATAAAATAATTAGATTATGTTAAGACAACTGTCAGAAAAAAGTGTAGCCATTTGTTAATATGACGAGAACTGTTTGCCCAACATCAATGTAACCTGGCAGCCAAGGACAGTGGACTGGAATGCACATGCGTGAACAATGACAACTTCGCTGTACCAGTCAGTGCGGGTGGTAGACACCACTGAGTGAGCATGTGTACTGTGTGGCTGTCACATTCAAAATGACTAAGCGAGTAGAGCAATGAATCTGCATCAAATTTTGTGTTAAGCTTGAACATCCCTCCATGGAAAATATTCGGATGATTCCAAAGGCTGCAGCTACGGGCAACAGGTGATTGGCAGCTTCTTCACCATGACAACACGCCCACTCACACATCACATCTCGTGCTGAGTTTTCTAGAGGAACATCAAATCACCCAGGTGACTCAGCCCCCCTACATTCCAGAAATTGCAGAAATCCCTGTGATTTCTGGCTTTTCCCAAAACTAAAATTACCTTTGAAAGGAAAGAGATTTCAGACCATCGATGAGATTCAGGAAATACGATGGGTTAGCTGATGGCAATTCCAAAAAAGGATTTTGCAGAGTGTTTCGAACAGTGGAAAAGATGCGGGGAGCACTGTGTGAGGTCCCAAGGTGCCTACTTTGAAGGGGGCTGAGGCATCATTGTCCTGTGTACACTGTTTCTTGTATCTTCTTCAATAAATGTGCCTATTTTTTCTAGCACAAGGCCGGATACTTTCTGGACAGGCATCATTAATTGCAGAAAAATAAACAAGCTTTTAAATATCTGTCTTTTGCTTTTTTACTTGCATGTCAATTTGGAAATGTAAACATTGCTGGGCCATATTTTTCTTACTCAAGATTTCATATACATTGTTGTATTTCTTTACATATTGAATAGTCTGTGGAATGGTCTAAAATCAGCCTGTTTTTTTTTTTTTTTTATTCTTTTGAGTTGCCCCTGGCCCCTCATTTCCTACCTGCGCTGGAATCAACAACCTGAGTGTGCGTTATAAAATTTCATCATCCTTTGATAGTCATTGGCTATGTCTGTTAATGCTACTCAGTTTTTACATTTATTTTTTAAATGATCATACATAAAATTGACCTTTTTTTTTTTTTAAAGATTTTATTTATTTATTTTCAGAGAGAGGAGAAGGAAGGGAGAAAAAGTAATGTATGGTTGCCTCTCACATGGCCCTCATTGGGGACCTGGCCCACAACCCAGGCATGTGCCCCAAACCGGGACCCTCTGGTTCCTAGCCCGTGCTCAATCCACTGAGCTACACCAGCCGGGCTAAAATTGACCTTTTTGAAGGTACACTATAGGGAGCCATTCCGCATGGATGGCAAATGTTGCATGCATTTGCCCTGACTCAGAAAACCAGCGCGGGCGAATCGGCACACAGGAACCGAGCCCACAGACAGGTTTTCCCGCGGGGAATCAGGCCTGCATTGTACCTAGGCTGCTAAGAGGCTTGCTTTTCGCTAAAACTCCCTCACCCTGGATTGAGGCAGCAAACATCTACTGATATCTTTAAAGTAACTTCCTAAAGTCTGTGCTAAACCTCCCAAGTATGGAGTGCAACCAGTTCAACCACTTTTCCCCTTACATTTGCAAATATCCTTTTTCTTTGAAGTAATTAGCAACATTCTTTCCTTTGTTATCTGTAAAAGGCAATCTCCTAGAGCAAACCTGTGCATAGTAAATGAGGACCATCCTCAATGTGATGTACCCAGAAAGGTAATAAAAGCCTGTCCAGGAAGGGGTTGGGACCCTCTCTGTCACTCAGAGAGCGGCTGTGCCGTCCCCTTTTCTCTGCAGGACTTTTGCAGTCCGTGTGCATTTGTTCGTCGCAGCCACAACACAGGGACCCCGCGGGCCGGAGCCCACATCAGGACACTTCTATGACTTTTCACATGTGTCTAGATTTGTGTAATACCCTCCTCATCAGAATGCAGAACAGATTTACCAACCGCGAATCCTCCCTTCCGCTACAGTCACGCTCTTCCCCACCTGTGTAAAACGGGTCAACTATAGATTATGGTCCCACTTTCTAACAAAGTCTCATAAATGAAGTCATGCAGCATATAACCTCTTGATGCTGACCTCTTATCATTTAGCATACTGCTTTTCAGAGTCCTCCAAATTGCTGTACATATCTGTATTTCTTTCCTTCCTATTCCTGGGTAACGTCCTATTGTCTGGGTGAACTGCATTGTCTTTATTCATTCCCCCGTTGACTGACTTTAAATTGTTTCCAGTTTGGGACAATTGTGAATAAACAAGCTTTAAACATTTGTGTACAGTTTTTTTCTGAGCGTAAGCTTTCATTTCTTCAGGATATATACCCAAGAGTGGGATTACCGGGCCGTACAGTAATATATCTCTACATTTATAAGAAACTTCCAAAAATTTTCCTAGTATTGCAGTTTATTTTGCATTCTTATCAGTAACACATGAGATGTCTAGTTTCTCTGCATCATCACCATTGCTTGGTATTGTCAATATTTAAAAAAATTTTTTAGCTGTTATAATGGATATGTAGAGATATCTCACTGTGGTTTTGTACTTTCCGATGTCGAACATCTTGGTGAAGTGTAGGTTTTAGCCTTGCTCATTTAAACATTGGGTTGTTTGCTTTCTTATTATTGAGTTTTGAGAGTTATTTATTTATCCCATATGCAAATATTTGTTGGATATGTGATTTGCAAATATTCTAATTGACTATAGTTTGTCTTTTAATTTTTAACAATGTCTCTTACAAAGTAAAAGTTTTAAAATTTGATGAACGTCAATTGTCTTTTTTTTCCTTTTATGGGTCACACTTTTGATATCATGATGAAGAACTCTTTGCCTAACCCAGCTCAAAGATTTTTCTTCTATATTTTTTCTAAAAATATTACAGTTTAATCTTTTAATTTAAATCTGTAATCATTCTGAGTTATTTTTTTATGTGGCATGAGGTATGGATCAAAGTCTCTTTTTCCACATGGGTATTCAGTTAGAGTACAATTAAACTGCTTTTGTACATCTGTTGAAAAATAATTTGCCATATTTGTGTGGGTCTGTTTCTCAATTCTACTCCATTCCATTGATCTATGAGTCTATTCCTCCACCAGTATCTGCCATCCTCATTCCCGTAGCTTTATGGGAAGTCTTAAAATCAGGTACTGTAACTCCTCAACTTTCTTCTTTAAAAAATTGTTTTCACTATTCTAGTTCCATTGCCTTTCCCTATGAATTTCTGAATTTGTTTATCTATCTATTAAAAACTGCTGGGACTTGGATTGGACTTGTGCTAACTTTTTAGATCAACTTAAAGAGAACTGTTACCTTTACTATGTTGATTCTTCTGATAAGAACACAGTACACATGTCTCCATGTATATGGGCTTTTGTCAATTTCTTCCTCAGCCTTTTCCAGTTTTCAGCCCACGTGCTTTGTGAGATAGGTGTAGAGAACAGGGAAACTGAGGCAAATATGTTTTACTAGCTAGGAGGAACTAAGAGATTAGCCCACTAGGATGTTTACCCAAGTCAGAAAGAACACCCTGACCCTGGGACGAACTACCTCGCCAGCTGCATGTTTATGTAAAAGTGCTGTTCGTGCAAGAGTGACTGTTTGGTTTTTTTATTTTTGTTATTTTGTATTAACGGCTGTGTACCGCCCCCTACATTCCCGTGCGCGGTCTCTGTAAGCCAATAGCTAACTGCTAACTCTGCTTCTGTACAACGCCTGCTTGCTCGTGCCAAAACTCCCTATATAAGCCCCCAGTTGTAAATGCCAGGCGCGACTCTCATCTGCAGCCCCTGTGGGCGCTGTGTCTCCAGATACTCTGAGAGTTCGTCCCTGCGCAGGTAAAGATTTGGCCAATAAAGTAGTATTTCAAAGCCCAGAAAGTCTCTAGTATTTGTACTCGTGATCATGGCATAAAACAATAGGCACTTTAGTTATACCCAGTGGTGCCCCCAAAAGACTGTACTGACTTAGCCACCTTCGAGTGGTTGAGAGTTTCCATTTCCCCACATTTTACCCACAGTGAATACTATAAAGAATGCTTTAAAAATCATTTGTCTTATATATACTTATTTTAAGGTAGTTTATTTTATAGGGTAGACAGGCTCATCTTCCTGCAACTCTCTTTAGACTTAGCTGTTGCATGTAGAACGATGTCCCGAATGCAGAGCATTGCAAACACAATGTATGCACTATATCGCACAGATAACGCTTACCTCTTCCCAGCTCAAAACAAAACCCAAAAACCCTGCTGTGAGCTTAGCTTAAAATCCCTTCAACTTTCTAAAGAATAAAGCTAACCAGTTCCCAGATGAGCATTTTGGCTCTGAGATTCCCTAAGATGGTTCAGAGCAAATAAGCTACGGACTGGTTGCTAGAGACCTAAGGTGAATTTCCAGCTCTGCCATTGACCTGCGGTGTGAATTTGGGGAAACCACCTTGCTGTCCCATCCTCAGTCCTTGTACTTTTGTTGAGACTAAAGCTCTAAAGATTGTTGTAGGTCTGTGCTTCTGATATATATGAGTGATCAATTACACTTCTCAAGTGGGAAATAAAGAAATAGAGGAGAAAAGAAAAACTAGAAATAAGGAGAGGAAAGGAAGGGACTAAAAGGAGAAAGAGAATCCAAGTTCAGATTGCTGATTCTCTAGGGGTTGACTAGTTGCCCAAATTATCAGGGACTCCAAGAGAGTTTTCTCAGGAATGAGTGGATGACATCGGTCACTTCTAGAGCAAGTCAGAGTATCTGACCTCCTGATTATAGGTCAAGAGCCTTATTTGCACACTCCAAGACAGCTGTGGTTTGAGATCTTCTTTTGCTATTTTTCAACATTGTGATTATACTTCCTGTGTGCAATAGACAAATAAATATGTTAATCTTGTCGATTTCATATGTAAATGTGGCTTTTGAAAATGCCAATTTATTGGAAGAAACAGGTGGTAAACAGAAAAAAGAAAAAAAACCCAATAATTTTGCAATAGAAAAAATGGAGGTTCAGAGAGATCGAGACACTCAATTCCAAGACTGTACTTGCAGGGATCATTTCTATAGTTTGTTACAAGATGCTCAACTCCACAGTAATTTATTGAGATCCCATTCAGAGCCAGATGATGTGCTGGGCACTGAGAATTCAAAGATGAGCAAGGTACCCACATTAGTACCATTGGTGACATTCACAGGAATTGCCCAAGCAGATACCCAGGGACTGGTGAAGCCTGGATGCGTGCCCTGGCCTGCCAGGCTCTAACATCGGATTAGAGACCAGCAAACCATGCTGCTTTCAGTGCCTGTGACCTTCTGAACACAGCAGAAAAGCCACTTTGCCCTGGACAGTGCTGATTAGGCATTTGATCATGATAACTTTGCTGTGGTAATAACACTGTCCTTACTGAAGGCTGTTCACATACTGGAAAAGAGATGCGATTGTTTGACAAGCACAGATTTATCAATTTTTCATTGTATGGATTGTGATTTGATGTCCTGTTCAAGAACTCTCAGCCGAGCCCTAGATCCTAAAGATTTTCTCTGCTTTCTTCTCTGAGTTTTGTAGTTTTACATCTTATATTTAAGTCTATGATCTATTTTGAGTTATTTTTTGTATAAGGTATGAAGTTTAGGTTGAGGCTCAGTTTAGTTTTTATTGCCATTGCATTGCTTTTGCGTCTTTATCAAAAATGAGCTGACCATACCTGCGTGAGCCTCTTTCTGGGTTCTCTAATGCATTTCCTCGATCTACGTGTCTGTCCCTGTGCCGGGGCCACCGACCTCGATGACTATAGCTGTAAACCACTTCTAGAAAAGGGTAAAGTGAACCCTTCTACTTTATTCATTCTTTTCAAAATTGTCTTAGCTAATTTGGCTCCTTTGTCTCTCCAAGTCAACAGAAAAATGATATAGTCTTTTCAATAAATAGAGCTGGACTAACCAAATAGCCAGAGACAAAATAAAATAAAATAAAATAAAATAAAATAAAATAAAGGAACTGAGATCGAAACCCTCACACTATATACAAGAGTTAATTCAAAATGAAGCAGACTTTAAATATAAAATATAAAAATACAAAATTGACCAGAAAACTTCAGAGAAAACCTTCAGAGCTTCAGCCTGACAAAGAATTTTTACACTCGACACCAAAAGCATGACCCATAAAAAATGATAAATTGGACCTCATCAGAATGCAGAACTTCCGCTCCGTGACAGGCCTGTTAAGAGGATTAGAAGACGAGTCACAGAGCGGGGACAATAACTGCAAGCTGCGCGTTCGACCAAGGGCTAGCAAACATGCAACATGCAAAACATGAAGAACTTGCAAACATGAAGAACTTGCAAACATGCAACAGCAAAACAATTTAATGAGAAAATGGGCAAAAAATAGGCACAGACATTTCGCCAGAGAGGACATATGAATGGAAAATAAGCGCATGAAAAGAAATCCAGCTCATTAGCCATGAGGGAAATGCAAATCCAAATTGTGCCAAGATGTCACTACTCACCTGCCGGAATGGCTAAAATGAAAAATTGTAAAAATAGTAATGACATCAAAAGTTGGTGAGGATGCAGAAAAACTGGAGCAAGTGCACAGTGCCGATTTAAAAGGGTACGGTCATTCTGGAAAATGGAGTTTCTTATAAAACTGAACACGGAAGTTCCTTTTTTGCATGACTTTTATAACTAGCAATGTTGCTGAACTCTAAGTGTCAATATAAGTTATCCTGGCTTTTCTAAAGAAAATTATTTCTTTGAGTTATTATCCTTTGTTTATTCCTTTCCAATTCTTATATCTGGTACTTATTTTCTCTTCTTATTGTGTTGCCTAAGCCCTCGAAGACAATATGTACCTTATTTCAGACTTGAAAGATATTTTTCTAATGCTTCATCATGAAATTTGAGGTTTGCTATGGGATTTTGTGTATACTTTTATGAGTTTAAGGCAGTCTTTTCTGTTCCTGGTTTGCTGAGACGTTTTTCCATATATTGATGTGAATGTAGTAATTTTTTAAAAACCAGCTATTGTTATGATCAAGTTTTTCTCTCCCTGAATTTGTTCATGTGGTAAGGTAGATTGCTGGATTCGGTTGTGTGTTTGTTTTGCTTATTAGTTTGATAGGAAAACCCTGTGTCCTACGATATGCATGTATCCTGATAGACTTGCTCTATGTTTGTTTCTTCTGTGACTCACAGGTTTTCCTATTTCTAGATTAATTTACACAGGAATGCCTTGCTCTGGGTTTCTCATACCATGGCAGTACTATAAATTCTGACCCCATGTCCAACCTGTCTCAGATTATTCCTCTACTCAGATCCATGGGCAGAAGACAACCGATCTTGCTGCTTTCCTGCACTTACATTTTTCAGAGGGTCCAACCTCTCAGGAGACTAAGCCCTGTCCTCCTAAGCCCTGGGTATTTATTTTCCCTTTAGTTCTGTTTCTGGACCGAATGCAACTAGACCGCTGTGACATCAACTCAAACGCTTAACGCTTGGACTCTGCGCTGGCTCTTTGTTCCTGGAATCTGGGAATTTCTAGTCTCTTCCCCAACTCTCAGCCCCCAGGCTGAATCTATACCAAATTATTTTTATTGTAACAGTTAATCTAGCTTTTCTATAATTGAGGGTTGGTGGGGGGGGGATTGGGGACAGAGTGAAACCAGCTCCGTCTCCCATATTTCTAAAAATGCTTTCCTCTAATAATATTTCTTCTCCAGGAAGAAATATTTTTAGATTTCCAAACCGCTGTCATATTTTAAGAAATATAAGGTGAATATAAAGTGAATCCCTCCCGGCCAGCTGCATCTTTGGGATGTTAGTGCCTACCTGGCGGGGCAGTTGGAATGATTCGATGAGATAGTGCCAGGTAATAAGTTTATTCCTGTTTCTGGGCCATGGTAATACTCAGTAATTGTTAATTATTATTATAAATATTCAAATTACCCACACTGTCTGGAGACTCCTACTACTCGGCTGGGGTGACTTTTAAACTTAAGTAAACTTATTTTAGAATAGTTTTAGATTTACAGAAAAGTTGCAAAGATAGTACAGAGTTCCCAGATACCCTTCGCCAGTTTCTGCCATTGTCAACATTTCACATTTCTATGAACCGAACACCCTATATTCAGACTTGACTGGTTTTTACCTAACGCCTTTTTTTCTGTTTTAGGTTCCCATTCAAGACACCACACGACATTGAACTGTCACGTTCCATTAGGGTTCTCTGTCTGCGACAATCGCTCAGATTTTCCTTGTTTTTGATGACCTGACGGCTTTGAGGAGTACTGGCCGGGGAGTTTTCAGAATGTCCCTCGGATGGGGACTGACATTCTTCTCATGGTAGGCCTGGGTAGAGTCACATCGGAAGAACTGACAAGGAAAAATCAGGATGGAATGTGCTAGTCAGCTGTTCACTTTTAGCGAAGGCAGGAAGGAGGGAAAAGTTGGTTAAATTCCGCCCCCAGGGCAGTAACGCAGGGCCATCATCCAGAGACAAAAATACCGCCACCAAGTGAACACCCACCAGGTTACGTATGTGATACGTAGCTTCATCTGCCTCTGTGTTTGTATCTAGATCTATACATTTGTGTCTCAGCCTCTGTATACACACATGCACATATATGTATGTGTGTGTCTGTATAATATAATCTTAGATCCTTATAGATAATGCATCCTGGTAGATTTTATTATCCTTATCTGACAAAAGAGAAAGCAAAAAACCCCCAAACCCAAAAGAGGTTCAGAACAAAGCAGTTCAGAAGCCCTAAGTGACTTGCCACGACCAGGTGCCAGAGTTGGGATTTTAAGCCGGTCGGCCCAGCCCCAGGGCGGGAACTCCTGACACTACACTGCACCACCTGCTACTGGCCCCACCCCCCACCGTCCCTGACCCAGGACCACAATGGAAAGAACGCCCACAGCATTTGTTAAACCTTTGTACTTTTCCCAGGTTTGTTGTTTCTTTCCTATCTCTGGCTTTCCGTTTGCTGGTTGTCAGCAAAAGGCCTAAAGCCAGGAAGTAAGTCCCCGTGGACTTGCCACAAGAGACAACCTGGAGGATGCGTGCTGGGAGCCTGCACCCCTCTTTGCATCCAGACTTCGGAGAGCCACCCCCTTGGGGGAGAAGTTAGGGACCCTGAGACTGAACAGGGACCCTGGAGCCCTGGAGTTTTCTCAGCCATGTAGCAAGATGCTTTTTGGAGGACATGTGCCCATGTGTGTGGGGTTATAAAATAATAGCGATAGCAATAATAACAGAGAAAATAATCCCCCCCACCCCGCCCCAGCACATCCCGTCTCAGCCCATTCCTTTTGGCTTTCTTTGTTTCTCTTCATTGGATTTTCTCCCAGTCCAGACACACTCTTGCTCACTTCAGGGGGATGGGGTGACCGAGACATTCACGATTGCCCACTTATTGATTAGCCTTCATAAAATTCGCTGGGAGTCTTCTAAAGTTTGCTGTACTCTGATGTCCTGATTACTTCCTATTAGGTTCTGCTTTGGGCAGAATTACGAAGCTGAGTTGAAATTCATGGTTGTTATGAACCACTTCCAAGACATCACTCAAAGGCAAGTCAAGAGATGCTTCTTGCCTGCTTCTGCCCGTCAGATTTTGGATCAAGATTCACACCCCTTGCTGTGCCCATTAATGTGAGGTCGTTGCTTTATTTATGACCTTTACTCAGTATGTTGAGTCTATTCCTGTTGTCGCATTTTCACCAACTTATATCAAATTCTGAGCGTCACCTTGCACGGCTGTGGAAGCTGCGTGTCTGTTGTTACTTTATTTAGCAGGTACCTGGACCAATGACAGTTCCTCTGCCTTTCCTACCCCATCGGACAAGGTGGAGGAGAGTGGGTAAAACCAAGTTCTGTGCTTATTTTTAAACAAAGCCTCCTTAGAATTTAAAAGATATCATCATCCTCCTCAGGAAGCTGGCAGCTGTCTGGCCCAGGGACACAATTACAGCTTCGTCATTAAGGCAGAAAGCCACAGAGCAGTGCCACCTTCTCCTGTGTTCAGTGTGTGCTGGTGGAGACACTCAGTTACTAGATCATCACGGAGGGCAGCGTAGCCTCTTAAGGAGTTCTTAGACACAAGGGCTGAGAAATGGGCTCATGTCAATGGGGACCCACCCTGCATCACTTTCTCTACAGCTTCCTGGATTTCTGCCTTGTCTGTCCCCTGCCCAGCACCCTGACCTCAAAAGGCTCTTTGTTGTATGGGTGTCAGGACAATTGAGATGGCAGGTGGGACCAACGTAGAAGTTGAAGTCTGGTCCTGAGTTCTAGTCCCAGCACCATCACTTACCAGGTGTGTGACTGTGGGCAAGCTACATGGTGTCCCGGAAATATTTTCTCACCTATATACCAGAAGTGAGACAACTTAATTCATAGTGCTCTAGGGGAGGATAAGTAGGTGCAGCGTCCTTAGTACCAGCACTTACAGCATGCCTCAATGCTACCTTAAGGTAATTAAAACAACTGTAAACTTCTAGCCTCTGCTGAGGCACAGGCTCCTGGGAGAAAGCTTGGCCCTGGGAATGAGACAGGCCTGTGTTCAAAATCCTGTTCTGCCACTTAGCAGGTTTATGACCTTGAACAAATTGCAAAAATTCTGAGACTCAGAATCCTTACTTGCAAACCAGCAAGAATTATAAGCAGTACATAGCATATGTGCAAAAACTATTAGTGGTTTCCCCTTCTTTTGGCCTTGCCCTTGACCCCCACTTGGGCAGGTCATTTCACTTAACATGGCTGACGTTTGGTCATTTGAGAAGGCGGTCATGGGGCTTGGTATTCTTAACATGACCAAGCACCTGGAGAAAGTTTTCCTGTTCTAAGCCATATATGTACATGAATTCACATACAGATATATGTGTATTTCCTTTTTCTTTCTAAATCTTTTTATCCCTTTTATTCTCTCCATTGGCTAAGGCATAGGTCTTTCATTGCCCTCCGGGTCAGCTGCACCATTTGTACCCCAGGAGCCTGCCATCCAAAGAGGAGATGGAGTGGGCTGAGGCTGAGGTGGGCTTCAGGCTCTTCTGGAGTTTTCCTAAGTCACTGCCCTGGGCTTTGTCCAGGGGTTTTTCAGATTTCTTTCTAAGTCTCACAGGTGAGTCAGTGAGCTTAACCACCCGCCATCCTTCCACAAAACTGTCTGACCATCTTCACGTTCCTTCATTCGTTTATGTCCCATGCCCGGTCATCAGAATATACACGACCTTAATTAAATGCCCTTGTCTGCTTCTGCTGTGCATGACTGTGACCGTCAGCGGGACTCGTTGGATTTCTGCCTCACCCTCGCGAGAGGTTGGGGGGGCTCCCGTTCCCACTGTTGGGAAATGTAGCTGCTGCCTTTATCCTGCATCGCTCCGCGTCGGAAGCAAACCCAAAGACACCAGGCCTAATTTGCCTACCGGTGGTGACCTCTCTGTTTTCCTGGCTGGTTTTATTGGCAGAAATGTACAACTTATTCCCCAGCCTGGACACGGCCATCTGTCACAGTGTCTTGTACCCCAGCAGGGGGCTGAGTAGCTTTCTGGTTTACAACAAAAATTAGGTAAATAGAGAGCCCTGAGTGGATGAAGCAGAATGTTTCTGCACACACAGAACTCCGCTAATGATGGGAGCGCTTCAAAGCTCCTGGACACGCAATGGGGACACTGCCTGTCTTTCCTCACTGAGCATGTCCTTCCCGTCTAGACCCCTTTCCCAAACCCTCCATATCCCTGCATTAGAGACCTCATACTCTTCCCGCAGGAGGACCTGTGGGGCACCTTGCTGTGACATTCAGAGACTACCATTGCCCACGTCTGATTTTCTTGTAATGGTTAATTTCATGAGCCATCTTGGCTGGGCCACAGGATGCTCAGAAAGTTGGCCAAGCATTACTGTGGGTGTGTCTGTGAAGGTGTTTCTGGACGAGTGTAACCTTTACACAGGTAGACTAGCAAAGCAGACTGCCCTCCCCGATGTGGGTGGGCCTCATCCCATCAGCTGGAGAGCTGAATACAACAGAAAGGTTGAGTGAGAGGGAAGTCTGCCTCCTTGTCTGCTGGAGCTGGGACATGGGTCTTTTCTTGCCTTCGGAGTTGGATGGAAATATTGGCTTTTCCTGGTCTGGGGCCTGTTGACCTTCAGACTAGAACTCACACCATCAGCTCTCCTGAGTCTCCAGCTTCCTGAGTGCAGATCTTGGGAGTTCTCAGCCTCCATAATCATGTGAACCCATGCTAATAAATCTCTCTATGTGTGTGCATGTATAAATGTATAATGTTATATATACACAGATACACAGATTTATTTTACACACACATACACACACCCTATTGGCTCTGTTTCTTTTTCTCTGGAGAACCCCAATACAGATTTAATAGTACGGACTGAATGTTTGGGTGCCCCCAAATTCGTGTATGGAAGTCCTAACTCCCAAGCTGACAGTGTTTGGAGATGGTGCCCTTTGGAGGTAATTGGGGCTGGACGAGGCCATGAGGGCAGGGCCCTGGTCTGGTGATATCCGTGGCCTCATAAGAAGAGACACCAGAGCATGTGCTCCCCCTTCCTTCTTCCCTCTCTTTCTCTCTCTCCCTACCTGCACCCCCAAACACGCACAAGGAAGAGGTCACGTGAGCGCACAGCCAGATGTGGCCACCTACAAGCCACGAGAAAGAGGCCTCAGGATGCCACTTATGTTTCTGGCACCTTGATCTTGGATTTCCTCTCCCCCAGGAGTGAGAAACACATGTGTGCTGTTTAAGCCACCTGGGCTGCGGTACCTCATTACGGCAGCCCGAGCTGACGAAAGGGCTTCTTTTATGTTGCCCTGGGAAGAGAGGCCACTCAGAATCACATAGAAGCCATTCTGAGAACTTGTCCTATGAAGCACACGTGCCCAGATTCCCCTGCGTGACCGAGGCCCCCGGTCCCCGGCTGCCAGGAGTGTTGAGGGCTATTGACTGAGTGTTTCTCCAAGGACTGCCTTCAGCAGAAGTTCATGTCCTCACCTAAGCTCATGTCCCCTCCACAGGGACACCTGCATCCAAAGACTGGTACATAAGAGTGTAAGGCCCAGCCTGCTTGCCTCAAGGCAGGACAGCTCCGAGGGACCTGTAGCCCCAGAGCCCCCATGGGATGGCTGGGGCCTCTGTTGTGACTCTGTCTCAGCTTCTACAGGTGCCCTCCCCCTCCCCCTCAGTCCCCCACAGTTGATCCCCAGGACTCCCTTTGACACGCTTCCTGCATGCAGCTTTCCATCTCAGAATCTATGTCCTGGGAAACTTGGCCTAAGACACTTTTATATTACAAATATTTTATGAGGTCCTCTTTATATGAGATTTATAAATAATATACCTACTCGACACCAAATTAAAAAATATATATATTCCCTAACCATAAAAAGCAAAGCAATGTTTAATAAAATAATAATGCATTTAATATTTAATAAAGTAATAATGTACCAGGTGCAACTGCATCAGAAGATAAGACTCAGCTGCTTGTGCCATAAAATCCGCAAGAACTTAAGGGACCAGCCTCCCAGGGTGGAGTTTCATCAACTCGGATGCTATGGGGACATTTGTTATTTTGTGAATTAGCTATCAACTCTTGGGAAGGTTCTGAACAAAACTAACACGATATATTCTCTCCCAGTTAACGTGGCAGTTGTACTCCTGGAAAATTCAGTCTAAAAATAGTATATGAAAGTAAGAAAGAATTACTTTGTGTGTTCTTGTAAAACAGAGAGGGATTCTCTGCTCAGATCACTAGGAGTGTGTTGTTGGCTTTTCCCGTACGTACAGGACTATCTGCTGCAAGGTACAGGGAGGTGCGGCGGGGGCCAGGGTTGAGAGGCGATGCTTTTGGGGCACTGCCACGATCACCGAAGGACACAGTGCACGTGTCCCCACCTATGGGTGCCCCGTCATCGAGACAAACAGAATCACCCCCATAAGTTTCCCATGGGCCCCCTGGGGACCACACTGGTTCTGCTGGAAAAGAAAGCCAGTGGAGAAAAGGTAAAAATAAATAAATCAAGTGAATCGTGTGTGGCAGCCCCCACACTGAAGTCATTCACTCAGTCACGCCGGCCAGCGCAGGACCCGAGACTAAACTCAGGCCTGCCCAAGTGTGTTCCCCATCCCCACTCTCGTACTGACTTTATTGGGGATGATTGGGATCAGAGGAGTGGCTGCCTGACTTCTGGGGACCCCGCTATCACCCTCTCTTCTTTTCCTCCATTTCAGGAGTGCTCAGCGGGCCCTCCCCATTTAGCCTCCGGGGTCAGACCAGTGCCCTTGGAAAGGCTGCCACGTGGACTCCATTAAATGAGTAGCTTCTATTTTGAGGTTGGGGGAACTGCGGCACCAGCCTTTACAACCCCTTTCTGAGATAGACAGTCATGGCGGGCAAGCTTCGATTTCATGGTTTGGCAACCTGGTAATGGGGGCTCAGTTGGCGAGGCTGCGTTTTCACCTCGGTGGGGACCGTTTGTGAGGGCGGTTCTCTGTGGAGGCCACACCCCCACTCCCCTCTCTTTTCTTTCTTCTCTCCCAGGACTTTGGTAGAGGACTGGGGAAGCATACCAGGCTGCGGGCTGCAGAATCAGTCATGGGACTAACCAACTCTTCCTCTCTGCGAGGGTTCTTTCTTTCAGACGGTGAGGACTGACCCCGTAGCACAAGTAACAGAGGAACTTACTTGAAGGCTATTGGGTAACTCACAGAATTAAAAGATTTTCTGAATGACCGGCCAGCAAAAAGGACAGGAATCAGGACACGCCAGGACGTCCCAGCAGGAGAAGCACGTGCGCTGGCTCCACAGGCTGATGCCATCAGAGGAGGGATAGGAAGCCCCTCCTGGCTTTGTGAGCCTTGGCTTCAGATTCTAATCCCTCCTTGGCCAGAGCTGCTGCTTGTCCAGCTTAGGTCAGCCCCACTCCTCCAGTGGTGGGGGTGGGGGAGTGGGGTGCTTGTTATGCAGCCCTGTGATTGGCAACCTCACCAGGACTCCCTGGAGAGAGGGAGGGAAGTTCCCCTCAGGAAGTAATGCTGCCTGACTCAAAGCACAAGTGTGCACTTGAGAAGCCTAGAACTGAAGGTCATCTTGTCCACTTGCCCACTGGATACTTGAGAGTCCACCGCATGATCGTGTACTAGAGCATGGCAGACAACTCAGTGTTATTGATTGTCTGCAAATGCAGCAACTACATGGGAGAATCAGCCCCCAAATCAGATTTAAGATCTTACCACCATGCTACTTGCTCCTGATCCTCCTAGCCCATCTTTCTGGGGCTCCCCAGATCGAATCAATTCTATCATCTAAGAGACGGCATGTTGAAGGTTTGATGATGAAAACCACGCCTTCATGGGTCATTTCTTGTTCAAGGCTTAAATATCATTAGTTCCTTCAACCATCCTCAGCCTCTTGGTGGTTTCTGGCCACTGGACAAGCCCATTTATGTCTGAAATGACACATCTCTAACTGCACCTCTCTATAAATCTTGCTTAAGGCAGATTCCAAGTTGCAGATCATACATTCATTCAACAGTGAATATTTATGGAGTGCCTGCCTAGGCTCAGGCACCGCACTAGATGCTAGGGATACGGGAACACAGCCCTCCTTTCTGCCCCCTCCCTAATGTGGATCTTAGTCTAGCAATGACCTCCATTCCCTTCGTAAGCCCCTTCCCCTCCAGTAAACAGGCTGGGTGGGGGGAAATGGGAGAGGTCACAGAATTATTAAGTATCTTCACCTCTTTCTCTCTCTAACCCTAGAACATGATGAGTTAAGATTTCTTACTTTCCAACAAAAATGGAATTCTTTCTTTTTTCAAATAAAATATGTAACTAACATTTGTTGAGCACCTGCCATATGTCAGGTGTGAACTTAGGCAATTTCATATATTTTATCACTTATCAGCAACCTCTCAGAAGTGAGCACACTGGCCCAATTTCTACAGATGAGGAGACTGGGGCCTTCAAAGGGTAAGTCAATTTCCCAATGACAGGCTGGCATGGGAGCAAAATTAAGTTTCTGAGATTTATCAAGCAGGAGAAAAATTCTTGGTTTTATGCTGCTAGAATACCACCACGGTTGACAAGACCAGGAGCCCCTGGCAGAAAGATGCTGTGGTTTGTTCATCTCTGAACTCCTAGCCCCTGGCACATGCTAAAGACTCAGTACATGTTGGGGGATTGGGTAGTCATGAGGTTCTTGGGTGGGCCTTGACATTTGAGGACACACACTCTATCCCATAGCTTACCTCCCTTTCAAAGGGATGGACTCACTGCGCCTGCTGGGAAGGACGGTAGCTCCCGCCATAGACCAGGCTCCCTCAGGCCCTGGCTGCGCCTTCTCCTGGGGGGCTGCTTCCCTGCCCCTATTTTATTTTGTCTCGGCAAAGAAATGCCCATTTATCTCTTGAGCGTCAAGACAAGTGTCATGTCCTCTGTGAAGGCTACACCGACTCTCTGATTTAGAGTTCCCACTCTCTCAAGTCCATGCTGCTTTGCACAGATCACCAAGACATCCACTGCCTTGTCTATTGGCTGGACTCTGTCACTACGCTGGGAGCCCTTCGAGGGCAGGGACTGTGTTTCTTCTTTGTATGTCAAGCATCCAACATAATGAGTGTCACATGGCAGGTGGTCCATGAATATTTGTGGAGTGAATGAGTGTGTGAATAAACATACCTCGGTATTGATAGAAAATCCAAGAACAATAATACCAAAGATCACCGACTCCATTAAGTTCCCAGTATCAAAAAAAGTAATAATCAATAAAGCCAAAAGCTTAGCATTTTGTTGAGATTTCGGGAAAGCAGTCCGAACTCACTTTATTAAATGATTCTGTGCAGCAAGAATAGGAACAAGGAAAATCCTCCAAGGCCACCAGGAGGAGATCAATGAGCTTTCAACAGCTCTGAAAACAACGCTTCCCCAGAAAGGGGCGCAGTCACACTGCTGATAAGACTTATGAATATGCACACATTTCCACCCTGTCATTGTTTTAGGACTTAAGTAATTACTTTACAATGTTTCATAAACTTGAACCTAACTAAGCAAAAGGGCCCTGATGTGACTTCTCTCTTAGAGAAAAACATGGTCGAGGTCGAAAGGACTTTTTGTTTGTGTAGTTGTTACTGTTTTCGTCCTTGGGTGTCTAGAAGTTTAGAGAGTTAGAAAGAATGGCATGAAGTAGAAATGCAGTCTGATTTGGGACTCGTTATTTTTAGCAGAACAATTCTAGGTAGCAGAACATTTTACTAATTAAAGCCGACTCCTTTCTTAAAGGAGAAGCTCACCTTGTTTAATTCTACATTATCCTCCAGAAAGAGAATCTTGCATATGTTTTACGTTTCTTAGTAATATGTGGAGCTATGCAAAGGAAATCCCAAAGACATACGCTCAATACACCCTTCACATAAGAAAGCCTACTTGGGCAACATGGGACTTAGAATAAGGTTGAAAATGGTCTTCCTGTGAAAAGGGATCACTTTTGGGCCCTACTGTGTGCTGGGCGCTTTCCAGACATCACCTCATTTAACCTCCCAGCCAGCCCCCGTTAGTAGTGTCTGGCTGGAAAGCAAACTCTCGTCTCTCAAATCTCTGTTCACCTCACACCGGTCAACAGGGGACTTTTAACATCGGAGTCTGATCTCATCGCTCCTCTGCTCAAGACCACCTGGGCTTCCTCGGCTCAGCAGGCTCCGCACTGCCGGCCCAAGTGCTGCATCTATTTGGTCTCAGCTCTTCCCACTCCTCTCTACCCCCTGCACCAGCCTTTCTGGCATCCTTACTGCTCCCCCAACCTGCCAGGTGAGCTCCCATTGCCTCACCTGCCAGCATCTCAGGGTCTTTGTCCTTGGTCATCCCTCTGCCTGGAATCTTCCCATCAGATATCTGCACATTGTTCTTTTAAGTCCTTGTCAAATTTCCCCCCCCTGAATGAGACCTTGACCACCACATGTACGACTAGACCCTCCAGCACAGCATCTCCACTCCTCTTCTCTCGCCTTCTTGATCTCCTAGTACAGGGTGGGGCAAGAGTAGGTTTACAGTACATAACAATACAAGAATAAACCATCTTTCAAGTGCTCACAACTGTACGCCTACTTTTGCCCACGCCTGTAGAGTTTCTTCCTTATGTGGCTCGTGACTGTCTCACTCTTGCTCCGCTGTCTCCTCAACCTGCCGCTGGAACGTAAGCTCCCCGAAGGCAGGTGTGTTTGTGCTTGTTGTCTGCACCCCGCCCAGCCACCCAGCACACGGCCGATGCCCGAGTTAGCTGTGGAATGAATCAACGAGGGAACAGGCTCAGAGTGGTTGAGTCAGTTGTCCAGAGTCACACAACTATGAGACTAAGGAGCAAGGATTCTAACTCAGGTCTATCTGAACCTGGAGCCAGTGCTATCCCCCCTCCCCGAGCCACGCTGGGTCTGTATCTCTGTGCACAAAAATAAAGGATTAAGGATTGTACATATTTGACTGCAGGACCTTCTTGTAGGGCTGGTGGTGCATTTTCATTGGACTGAGCAAGAAAACAGTGGTGAAGCCAGACCAGAGTGTAGGTCTCACAGCTGTTCCCAGACTTCTCCAAAACTTAGTTTTGTTTTCTACAGAATGAGGATGAAGACGATCATCAGGAGTTTCACATGAGAATGACATTCTACATTGCTGGTAAAGCCAAGGTTAGCATCCTCGGCTTTAGATACAGGTCATGACTTTGCAGTGATGATAGCTACTGGGGCTTGAACGCTCTCAGATTTTCTACCTCCTCCTGGCTGCTAAAGTAAATTCTGGCTCAGCCCCGTTCAGTCTGTCCCTGCTTCCCATCTCGCCCAGTGGAAGGCACACCCAAGGCAAATATCCCTTATGGGAACCTTGCGTGGGGTTCAAGACCAACAAACAAGTGCAGCCTGAAGTCATTGCCGACTGTGTGCACTCCGCTCTTCACTGCTGCCCCGCCCCAGGGGCCACCCTTGGCAGGCCTCAGCTCTCTGAGAAGTGCGCTCACACTGTTCAGTTTATTCGTGACTGCCCTCCCCTCCAGTGGAGCCTGGTCTCTCGTTTATTCCTAACACAGCCCCGATGCTCCGTCCAGATCGTGTTAGGTTTCGCTTTCCTCCACGGCTGTAAATAATTCACCACTCCCCCACAGCTACCTCACTGCCTATTACTGTGAATTATTTACAGAAGACATTCTGACGAGAAGCTGAGATAATGGCCCAAGTTATTTATGCAAAAGGAAAGTGAGCTTTCTCCGACTTCACTCCTGCCTTCTGACTGCCCTTATTGCAAATCCTAGTACTTGCCCAGCACTTTAGAAGCATTAACCAAGTTGGCTTTTACAGCCACTGTCCCCCCAAATGGGAGAAGTTCCTGTTCCCCTGGAGGAGACAGACAAACAGACTAGAAAAAACTTGTTAGGATCCCCTTTCAAGACCTGTGGCTAAAGAGCTCCCTGAAGGGTAGGACCAATTTACCCTATAGCTTATTTATTGTACTATGTAATCATGCCTTTCATTTCAATTTAGTCATTGTTCTGGGCGGCAGAACAGATATCAAGGAATATCTCTGCCGGTCTTCTATACGCACCTGCCTTGTTACGCACAATGACAAGTGGAGCTCATTCTTTTAGGACCTAGGTCTCGACCCTCTCACAGTTTTAAAAAGGCACACTGTCCCACACGTCACTCTGCCCGTACCCAAAGGGGAGGGGTTATACAGGGCACAGGAAATGACTTCTGTCATGATACGTCCCTAAGCGTTGTCCTCCACACTCCACGCTCAAACCCATTCTGTTGCCTAGATCTGACAGGTGATAATTAATTGCACCCTTTTCCTCACCTTGGCGTCCAGGATGGGATGAAAACCTGATGTTTTGCTTGTATTGCTATTTACCTTGTCACTGGCTGCACCATCCAATCTGGTGTCCACGAATTGCCTGCAGCTATTTACCTATACATTTGAAATTAAAATGCCAGTTCCTTGGCCACCCTGGCCACATTTCCAGTGCTCTAGAGCCGCCTGTGTTCAAAGGAGGGGAGTCGAGACACCATATGCTGAGAGCTGGGCACCGAACGGGCTCAGCCCTGAAAAGCCCTGTTCTGTGAAACAAGGGGAGCTGCACTTCGTCTTGGCTCCCAGAGAAGCGTGCGAGTGGTGGGAGTGGGACCGGGGTACGGTCAGAGCAAACATCCCAGGGAGGCGGGAACTGCAGCCAGGTCTTGCTGCAGGGACTGGGAGCGCCCTGGGCAGGCCCAGGTGAAATGTGGGTGGGAGCAGGGGCGGCTTGAGAGTTCTGGATGCATCATATTTGGAGCGTTAGAGAGTCACCGTCTTTGGAACGGTGAATGTGTTTTGTATTTGGGGGGAAGGGGCAGGGCACCGACTGGAGTTGGCTGTGGGTAGATCATGTCTTACAAACTGTTTTGGATTTTATTATGGAGATGTAGGAAGTTAGGAGAGAGTTTCAAATTGGAGAATGATGTGACTTGATCTCTAGCAATCTCACCCTGGTGGCCATTGGATATTGTGTGGGGCCGCGGGGGGGCGGGGGGGATGGTGGTGGACCTGGAAATGGAAGAGGTGCCAGGCGAAGAGGATCAAGATTTCTCTTTTTCCAGTTCTCATCTCCTTTTACCAGGAGCTCTTAAAATAGTTAACCACCTTCGTCTACTTCTTGGATCTCTAACCTCCATTGATTTTCTTTCCTTTTTTTTAAAAAAAGATTTTATTTACGTATTTTTAGAGGGAGAGAAGAAGGGAGGGAGAAAGAGAGGGAGGGAAAAATTGATGTGAGAAAGAAATATCCATCAGTTGCCTCTCGCATGTGCCCCAACCAGGGATCAAACCCGCCACCTAGGCATGCACCCTGACTGGGAACCGAATCAGCGACTCTTCACTTTTTTGTATGACACCCAACCAGCTGAGCCACCTCGGTCAGGACCTCCATGGATTTTCTCGACAAAACCTCTTTCCTAGTCTTATCTTCCTGTCTGTTTTTCTTGAGTGTATTAGTGTTCTATTGCTGCCATAACAAATTACAACAAATTTAGTAGCTTCAAACAAATTTATCATCTTAAAGTTTTGTAGTTTAGAAGTCTGACCCAGGTCTCACTGGGCTAAAATGAAGTTGTCTGCACTGCATTCCCTTCTGGAGACTCCAGGGCAGACTCTGCGTCCTCACCTCTCCCAGCTTCCAGAGGCTGTCCCAGCCCTGGCTTGTGTTCCCTTCTTCCTTCTTCAAAGCCAGCCATGGTGGTCCTTCTCTTAACTCGTCCCTGTGACCTCTCTTCTGCCTCCCTCTGCCGTTGGTGATTACACTGGCTGACCCAGATCATCCAAAACAATCTCTCTGTCTCACAGTCCATAATTTAATCAGTCGCTTCTGCAAAGTCCCTTTTGCCGCGCGAGGTTCCAGGGATTAGGGTGTGAACATCAATAATTAGGGAGCCGTTACTCTGCCCCTCGCACTGTTTCATTGACATCGCTGGGGTCCATCTCTAAGTTCACTCTCATTCTTGGCATTTTACCCTTGACTAGCTCCCGGATTCATCCGAAACCTGTTTTTATCTCTGTGCTACACATTTGGAGAAACAGCCTTGGCAGGAAAGGAAAAGTGTGTTCTGTGGAGCTAAATGAGAATACAAGGAGCCGAACAATGGAAACGAGGTTGGTCCCCAGCATCTCGGAGCCCCCAAGTTGCCCTGGCTGCGGAGCATCATCAGGTTTGTGGTCCAGCCATGCCAGGGAGCGGAGTGAGGTCTACAGCACGAGTCCCAGTCCGAGCCCGTTGTGCTTCTCCGATGAGCCAGAAGGGAGGGAGGAGGTCAGAGCGTGGAAGCTGCTCAGGCAGACGGAGCTGCTCACACGAACTGGGGGAGAATGAGTGCAGAGAGAGCCATGCAACCTAGAAGGGCAGCTTGTAATTGGATTCGGACCTCTGTTGGGGCAAATTAGGAGCAGCTTTTCCCGGAAAAAAAGACATTGTAAATTTTTTATGGGAACAGATGCAGCGACTTTTGGCAAAGAGTAAATCTCGCCTTGCAGACAGATTGCCCTGTGATATCAGACTTCGTTAGTAGACCGGGCTACCTAAAACGATGAAGATAACTACTACTTAGTGAGGGTTTAGTACACCCTGCACTCTTTACAAGGATCACTTCTAGTCCTCGTCATAATCCTGCAGGCTGTATTTAAAAGATGAGGGGATGGAGGCTTAGAGAGATATACAAAGCGGAGCCAGGATTATATGAAGGCCTGAATGGATGCTAACATCGGGGCTCTTTCAAACACATTGCACTTGAGGGAAGTGGTTGGGGGAGAGAGAAAAGGAGCCAAAGATCCGCTGAACACCAAGATCCCCGGAGCAGCAAGGCTGGTGTGTGGGACTGCCCTGGAAACGGGTATTCACAAACAACAGTTGTGCTCAGCGGAGGCCAGTCATGATCGTCAACAGTCTGAGAACCAAATATGGGAACTGCCCTACGGGAACCTCACTCTGGTGTAGAGAGAACTCCGGAAGCAACTAATTTATCACTGCAAATATCGGAGGGCTGGCACATGGAAGAACAACCACATAGACGTTATGGGGAAGTAGATGTCAGTCTTTTCAGAAGGAGGCGCTCACTCAGCATCCTATCTCCCCACCCCCAAGGGTGGAGCGCTGTGCTGGCTGCTGTCTCTGTGCCTGGCATGCTCACCCTGGCTGCAAAGGTCCCAGCAGAGGTTCTCGGAACCGGTATCTGTCAGGTGGGATCCAAAGAGGATTCCATCCTGAGGATAAGCTGCATAGGGCCTCTTAGGTTCCTTCTGCTCTAGGAGTCTACTAGAGGGTTTTTACTCTCTGTCTGCCTTTCTATTACTGGCCCATTTCTTAGGGCTCTCTGCAAAACCTTTTCTTCCTGAGAGCCTTCCCAGACCATTGCAGCGCACCACGATGTAACCTTTTGGGAAGATATATCCTCTCTCATTTAGACCAGGGGCAAGCAAACTTTGTCTTAAAAGGACACATAGTAAATATTTTAGGTTTTGTGAACCAAATGGTTTTTGTCGCAACAACTCAACTCTGCCATCGGAGCATGAAGGTCGCCATAGACAACACTTAAATAAGTGGGGCAGGTGTGTTTTAATAAAAGTATCTTTATAAAAGCAGGGGGAGAGGTGTGCTGAATTTGGCTGTTTGTCCATTCCTGGTCTACACCATTTATTTTGTGAAAAGTATCGTCCTGCAGAGAGTTACCTTCAGCCATAAAGAGATGTATTATTATCTGCCTCTTTAATGTTTGCCCATGTGGTGTAGGCTCGCTTGTCTTCACGAGATGGGGAAACACTTTAGGGGAAAGGGTCACATTCATGTTTAAATAGCCTCAGAAGTCTAGTGTGATGACTCCAATCCCAATGCAATTTTACTAAGATCTATGGCTTCGAACAAAGAGTCATGGAATCATTGATATTTATGCTTGCCAGAATGATCAAAAGCCCCATTTCTCAGGCAAAAAACCCTGAAGCCCAGACAAGAGCTACGTCTTTCCCGCCATCACACAGCCAATTAGGACCAGATCTCCGTGTGTGCTGACACGCGGCCTCGTTCCGCACTGTTGGGGGCCACGGCGGTTTCAGGTGCACCGGTCATTCTTTTTGGTTTTTTTTTTTTTTGCCAGGCAGAGAACCAGGAGCTGGAGACCCAGAGGGGAGGAAACTCGGCCTTTACTCTCAAGACGTATGCTGACTCAAGATGGGGGAGTCGGGCACCCCACACACCTATGCCTCCCTGCAGGCTGCCTTCAGTGAGCTCCCCCAGGAAGTGAGTGTCACACAAGAGCACATGCACAGGGTCCCCCTGATCACAATGGCTGCCATTTGGGGGGCGTTTCCCACATCCCTGGTGTTGTGTTAAGCACTTAAAATGCATTTAATTCCCTTTCCTCAGATGACCACGAGCCTTCTTAACACAAACATATTAAATTTTTAATTAAGAGAACACACCATGGCACACGCATACCCGCCATTAAGTGTGCTGCTTCAGTAAGTATCTGGCTGCTGACAGGCCATGGGAATTTCTGGGCGACGTTCCGTCAGCAAAAATCCACTTAGCTCCACGACATGGGAAAAGTGTAGCTATTTCGAGAGGCCAGGTCTCAAGGCTTCAGAGTGTTCTTGCAACTGGGCACCCACTGGGCATGCTCTCTCTGGTCCCCTCAGGCAACGGACTTTGGAGGGACACATTCCGCTTCTAACAAGGCAGGGTCCTGCTCCTCATCCCTCAGAGCCTTCCGCACACGCAGCTTCCCACTATTCCCACAGCCCCATCTTCTGATGAGATAACTCGTATTAGAGACATGATTTTTTGCCAGTGCCAGGCCAAATTCCCATCACACTCGGGCAGATAAACAGAGAAATGCTTGCCTTAAGTAAACTCTTTTAAACTGTCAGCTCCATTTATATGGTCTGGAACCCATGATAGGCATTTAATAGGTATTTATTGAGCGGTCATTTATTTTTCCATAAAAATGTGCTCACACGGTGTTTGTCACACAATGGGCACAGCATTAATTTTCTGTAAAAGCCCAAGGGCTTACCCTCTCTGGTTTATTCTCGGTCGTTTGTATATGATGGCGAAGTGCTGCTAGAGGAACGGGTGGGGTGGGGCCCTTTCTCTTTTGTTTTCAGCCATCATGCTTAGATCAAAGCCAACCATTTCCTGTGTCCATAAGGATGCTTCTAAATTGGCACTTGCGCAGAGAGGGGCAGAGCAAGGAGAATCAGTATTGTTGATGAGGCTTCCACGTCCGAAAGCTGTATTCAGAATCAAGTTGAAGTCCATGACAATGCAAATTCTAGGGAAAAGGATGACATTCACCCGGCATGACCACATGTTTCATTTTGTACAAGGACAATCGCATGGGACTGGCTGCCATTGACCTCCATCAGACCAGGCAGAAACAAGGGAGGCAGAGAACTGGACATGCGTTTGCTTTCCCAGGGAGAACAATGGGAGGAGACAAGGAGGGAGAGCTGGACTGGGAGAACTAGGTTCTAGGTTCAGCGCTGCAGCTCCGTGCAGAGCAACTTGAAAAATTACTTAACTTCTCATTGGAAAAAAGGAGAAGTAGAGAGGGGAGCATTCGATGCATCTTAATGTCCCATCACACAGTGACATTCAGCGATACTCTGGAATCAGGAAACACGACTTCGATTCTGTATCAAACAATGAGATACCCTGCAGGGGACTGACTAGCGTCCTCCCTAAAGATACACGCACGCCCTAGTCCCCAGTACCTGTGAATGTGAATCTGTTCGGAAAAAGAGTCTTTGCAGATGTACCGAGGTTAAGGGTCTTGAGATGAGATCAGCCTGGACGATCTGGGTGGGCACTGAATCCAACGACAAGTCTCCTTTTAAGAGACAGGCACACAGAGGGGATGGCACTACGAAGATGGAGGCAGATGCCGTAGTTGGGGGGGCAAGCCCAGGAATGCCAGGACAGCCACCAGAAGCTGGGAGAGGTAGGGAACCCCTTCTCCCCTAGATCCCAGGTGGAGTATGGTCCTGGTGATACCTGGATTTCAGACTTCTAGGCCCCAGAACGATGAGAGAATACATTTCTGGGTGTTTTTTTTTTTTTTAAAGCTACGTTGTTTGTGGTAATTTGCTACAGCAACCACAAGGAGCTAATATATACCCCAAAGACACGCAGAAAGACAGACCTGTTCCAGGAATCAAACAAAGAGGTGATTTTTCAAATTCTACCTAATTTTTCTGAGTTAAGATCCTTCAGCATTTTCTGCCAGAGCTCTCTGCCCAGGGTACCTGGGGCACACGCACTTAATAACTGAGCCCCGGCACACCTGAGCATCAGTGGCTTTGCACCTGCCTCCCCTAAAAGGACGGATTGCTGGCCAGCTGACTGTCCTGCACGCCCCTGCAGCTATGTGGGGCAATCAGAGGAGCTGACCTTTCACACCCAGGCAGCACGTTTAAGGCTGGCGAAATCCAGAGTGTGGAGAGCTGTGTGGCAGGACTGGTCCCTCCTCCAGGCTGAAGCTCTGGGTGGTGACGGCTGGAGACTGTGAAGGCAGCACCGTGAGGGATCAGGCCCCCACACTGTGGTGCTGGTGAAGCCTCTGTCTTCCCAAAGCCTTGTCTTCGGGCATTTCCTTTCTCCCACAGCAGGGCGTGGTGAGAATGAGCATTAGACTTAGAGAGAAGCCAGCTCCTCATCCGGCGCTGACCCTTCCCAGCTGCGTGACCGCGGGAACCATCCTTAATCCTCCAGGGACTTTCGTCCTCCTGCGTGACCTGCAGGTGATGACAGCCACTTTGCAGGGCTGTAGACGATCACGTATCCACTGGAATAATTGTAGCTAACACTTACTGAATATTTATTATGTGTCAGGACTAATGCTAAGCACAAGTATTATCTCGTTTAATTTTCATAACTACTGAGATAGGCTTGTCTATTATCTCCATTTAATACCATAGGAAATGAGAGTAAAAAGGTTAATAGATTATCTAATGTGTGTGGGGGCAAAGCCAAACTCCTACGCAGGACTGAGTTACATTAAACCTGTGCCTGAATCTTATATCATATCACCAGCTGGTGTGTGAGTGCATTTGTTAATCTGGTTGCATTTGTTACAGTCTTAAGTTTACTCTTCCTCCCCTGTCATGAGTCTCTGCAATATTCTTTTTCTTCTTCTTGTATTAGTGTAGGACAGGGGTGGCAAATTATGACCCACATGTCCAATTTGGCCCACCACCTGTTTTTGTAAATAAAGTTTTATTGGAACACAGCCATCCTCATTCATTTACATACAGTCTATGGCTCTCTGGCTGTTTTTGCACTAAAATAGCAGAGGTGAGTAGATGCAGCAGAGACCATCTGGTCTGCAAAACCGAAAACATTTGCTGTCTGGTGCTTTACAGAAAAGCGGAAAGCTGACCCCCAGGTCAGGGGAGAGAGCGTGAGCTCTGCGGTTAGGAAGGACCGGGTTCCAGTTCCGACTCTCACTGTTTCCCAGCTCGGGGAGCCTGGACCTGCCCCTCGAGCTCTCTGACCTTTGCTTCCCTGCTCCAGAAAGCAGGCAGGAGGATAGCTATCCCTGAGGGTTAGATCGGAAAGCCTAGCAGAGTGCCTGGACAGAGGAGGGTAGCTCGCTTCCCAGTCCTCACCTGCTTCTCTCCCTCGCCCTCGTGATGAATCTAAGCAAGACCATCTCCTGGCTGCCTCCCCCGCAGAGTCCCCAGCCTTCCTGGAAGGAGGCTGCTTCACTGCTGTCTGGCCCTCAGTGGTCTGCAGGCCTCCCTACCCAAACTCTGCACGGCCATGCAAGACTCCTGTTCACACTGCACACGTCTCCTCTTCTTGTAGGCTTCCTTCAGTCTCTGAGAGGCTCGAAGACCCTCCTCCAATGGAGGGTGGGACCAGGGCAGACATCCCTCCTCTGAGCTGGGCAGAAATCTGGCTTCCAGAGCAAACAGCCTGTAGATTCTTTGAAACATACCGCCGCTTGGCCCCCGTTTTCCTTGACTCCCTGCCAAACCTATTACACGTGTCAGAGCAGCAAGGGACTGGAAGAATTACGACTTCCATTTGGCTTCTGCGGCCGCTTAGTCTAATTTGCACTGGCTTTGAAATATAGCAATTGCTGTTTTTGTTGTTGGGATTTGGAGATTGTTTCAAGTTCTGTTTCTTTGCTCCCCTCTTCTCTTGGCTCTTTCTCTTTCCGGGATGAGGGTGGGGGAGGAGGCATCACAAGTGAGGAAAACTACAGCTCAGCTGCCAGGATCAGAGCCCCCTCCCCTCCACGGACTCATTTGCTTCAGCACCAGATTTCATTAACTGAAGGGCTACATTGCGAGGCGAAGCATGATAATGAGGTTGTAGCTAATCAGAACATATGGAATGTTTTTACCATTAGCTCCAATTCCTGACTTTGGAGGGGGTGCGCTTGGGGGGCAATTTACGCAGGATTCCATTACCCACGTGGGGGTGCATGATCCCCAAGTCCCTCTTCTTGGTGCTGCCCCCTCTCCTGTTCCCACCCTTCTTCACCCTGCGGCCCCTGCCCACCCCCACCCCCCCCAATGAGATCACGCCCCTGGAGTGAACAGCAGTTCACGGAATCAGGGACTGCTCCACTGAAGAAAGCTGCCAGTCACTTCCTGGTTGACAGCTTCAGTAAGAACTTTACCATCTTTTTCTACTTGACTTCTCGGCAGGTGTGGCACTACTGACCACACGCCCTTGGCCTCAAATGGGTCCTGGGACGTAGGTCTGGCTTGCTCTTCTTCCTCTGTGCATTTTTGCAGGTTCATTTGCACATGTTTAGAAGCATCCTCTTTGCTACCCAAGGTTAGGAACTTTTTGAATCAAAATAAAATGGTACCATAGTACTTCCCAGAGACTTGCCCAACTGCCTTGCCCCCTCCTCTTTCTCTATACCTTTGTCTTCTTTCTCTCTCTTTCTTCACACAGACTTTAAATGCCAGGTATAGGCCAGGCCCCGGAGACGCGAGATGAGGGGCTCTAGCTGCTGGTCTGGAGGATGTCACGGTGTCAGGCCTGAGGCATCACCCTGCTACCCTGGACACACTGTTTCTGAATCATCCACCGAAAACACACTTCTGGATTCCAAGGTGGCAGAGACTAAAATGTTTTCTAGTTGTAGTGTTTGGTTATGGAAACTCTCTAACCAACTCTAACTTCATAGGACTTTAGGGTCCATGTCAGAAATATAGAGCCAGGAAGGATTTTCAAGTCCACAGTAACCAACGATCTCATTCAGCAAAAGAAGTCACAAGGACTCAGTGAGGGGAAGTCACTTACCCAAGACCTTATCACTGGAGAGTGGCTGGTTCGTGCAGTGGCAGCCTTTGAACCTCAGCCCTTCCCACTGTCCTCATCATGAATGCATCATTTAAGAAAGGCCGCAGGCTCTGTTGCAGATGCTTGTAGTGCCCCACGCAGGTGCTGTGGTGGGCTCACCCTCCTGCCTCCATCCCTCCCCAGCTACGGCAGGTGTTGGCAGCTCACAGCTCCCACCTGCACTGTTCTATGAAGGCTTGCCCTTGGTGGACGTGGTCACTTGCCCAAAGATGCCTGGGAAATTAAGCCACCCCGGGATGCAGCCCATGACCCACGGCCGTGGTGTGGCGCTGAGGCCCCAGCTCACTTGCAGGATGACCTCTGTGCTGGAATCCACACCCCAGGCTCGCGGAGGACTCAGGCTGAGTCTAGGCTTCTACTGAAGTGCCGCTGTGGCCTAATTTCTTCCCTGCCTGAGGTGCTGCTTCCTCGCTCCTCCATCACAGGCTTGGATTCAAGCACTTTTCTTTTCTGTGCTTCTCACCTCACACCCATCTGAGAACTTGAGGATGCTCACTGCTGGTGCGTTCCATCTAGAGGTCTGAGAGAACGAACATGTGTTTACTGAGCACTTCTTTATATGTGCAAAGGGCTGTTCTGGGGGTGGAAATACAGTTTGAAGGGAAAGGTACACTCACATGCAACTTGATGATTAAATGGATTCCAATGTTGTTTACATGGGAAAGGTTTATAATCCAAGGATCTTGTGTTTCTCTGGCAGGTGTCCTTGGAGGTGCTTCATCTCCCTTGTCAAGTTCTTAGTCCAAGCTCCATCTTCCCTTTCCTGGACCAGAGCAATTGGCTCCTTACTGGTGTGTCCATATCCAATCTGGCCTCTTTTCCATCCCGTCCCAAGCCACAGTAGGCTTTTAAAAAGGCAAGTGTGATGATGGCACTCCTGGGTGGGAAGCCCATTTCAGCATCTCATTGCCTGGATTCCCTCTCATGTCTAGGGGACCTTAGCTCCCTCTGCTCTTGAACTTGATTTTTGACTCCAGCTAATGTGGCCTTCCAGCCATGCTCCTTCCTGGCACATGCTTTTTCCTCTGTCTGGATCTCCTACCAAAGCTTTGGCTTCGTCTCAACCACGTTCTCAGGAAAGTCTTCCCTGCCCTTCTGAAGCAGATCACCACTGCCTCCCCCGCCTCCATTATAACCTTCAAGTTGCCCAAAGTCTGCCTTTGCAGCATGTATGAATGTTATTTATTGATTAAGGAATGCGATATTGGTGGCTTGACTGTTTTATTCACTGCTGCATCCCCAGAGCCTATCATGGTGCCATGTGCTTTGTAAGCCTTTGATGGATTCTTATTATATAAATGAATACAGAAGTTAAATCAGATAAACTGATCATATTGGACCCATAATTTTATCTCCATCACTGCCTCTCTCCTTTATCCCTCCCAAATCCTTGGGCTGGTGTGTCACAGCCGAGTAAGAACAGTGACAGCGGCCATAAATAGCACTTATCGAATTCTTTAAATTTCGTAAAATACCTTCACATGCATTTCCTAGCTTGACCCTTACAACAAGCCTCCATGGTAGTCAGCAGTATTCCCATTTCCAGGAGGGACAAGGTGTGCCTGGTGGGACAAGGTGTTTGGCAGAGGCTGGTGTCACTGCCACGTATTAGCTGTGTGAGAGGGGACAAGTTCGAAAATTCTCTGGGCCTAAGTTCCTTTGAGGGCAGGCCGAGCTTTCCCTGAGCATCCATGGCCTGCCCATATTTCATGCCGTATTTTAATTAAAAAAACCCTTCCGTCCCTTGCACCACACCTGAGACATCCCGAGGGCACGAGCTGTGTATTAGTTGCTAGCACAGGGCTCCGTGCAGAACAGGCCCCTGTCTTCGTCTGTTTGGGTGAATGCTGCGGACTGGGCGGCTTGTCAACAACAGAAATTTAATTTTCACAGCTCTGGAGGCTGGATGTCCAAGCTCAGGGTGCCAGCGGATTTGGTGTCTGGTGAGGACCCACTTCCTGGCTCACAGGTGGCTGTCTTTTCAGTGTGCTCACAAGGTGGGAGGGCTGAGGGAGCTCTCTGGGGTCCCTTTTGTAAGGGCACTAATCTCATTTCTGGGAGCTCCACCCTCCTGACCTAATCACCTCACAAAGGCTCTGCCGCCTAATGCCATCGCAACGGGGATTAAGGTTTCAACATAGAAATTTTGGGACACAAACATTCAGTCCACAGCCACCCTGGGAATGTTTGCCTAATGGAAATCTGATGAGACGATGCCCAGGGACATCTCCTGAATCCTGATCCTGACATGTGACCAGTGCGTCCTCAGCACAGGTCAGGAGAAGACCGTGGGCTTTGGAGCCAGGCTGACCTGAGATCAAGCCCTGCAGGCCACCCGTCTGGGCTGCAGCCAGGGTTGCTCTGAGGGAGGAAACCTCACTGCAGGGCACATGGCAGGGATCCGATACGGTGTGGACAGGTCATTGCAATGGCTACCAGAACTCATCCTGCAAGCACGGTGTGTATCTCTATGATTTGGATGGAAACTTCTGGGTCCCTGCATAGCTAAGAATCACTCAGAGTTGAGTGAGGCTGAGACTGCCTTTTAAGCCCATGATTGCAAACCAGAGTCACTAAATCATCCCGAGCAGTTTTTCTCGACTTCGGTTGTGTATGTCTATTCGTTTCCACTTCCCACTGAGTTGCCCAATTAAACCCCCATATTTCCTCACCTAGGAAGACAAACGGTGAGAGCAAAGCTGGCAACAAGCCCCTACTTCTGGGACTCTCTCTTTTATCTTCCTACATACTTCCCCGTAAATACCCACTATTAGATCTGAAGAATTGTTTAAGAAAAAGTGTTATTTTTTCTAGCAATTATTTATCTGCCAATGCCCCTCTCCATTCTCCTGCACTCGGTTAGAATGACCCGATGAGGCCATTTTTCTCTCAGGCAGCCACGGTGTGTATGTGTGTGCCCATGTATATGAGGTCTGTCCAGAAAAAGTCCAGCCATTGTTAATATAACGAGAACGGTTTGCACGGCATCATTGTAACCTGGCAGCCAAGGAGCGTGGACTGGAGTGCACATGTGTGAACAATGACGACTTCACTGTGCTAGTCAGTGGGGGCAGTAGACACCACTGAGTGAGCATGTGCACTGTGTGGCCATAGCATTCAAAATAACTGAGCGTGTAGAACAGCAGATCAGTATCAAATGTTGTGTTAAGTTTGAACATTCCTCCATGGAAACGATTGGGGTGATTCAGAAGGCCACAGCTGTGGGCAACTGTTGATCGGCAGCTTCGTCATGACAATTCACCCCCTTGTGCATCATGTCTCATGTAGAGTTTTTTGTTGAAACATCAAATCACCCTGGTGACTCAGCCCCCCTCTACAGCCCAGATTTGGTGCCCTGTGACTTCTGGCTGTTCCCAAAACTAAAATCACCTTGGAAATGGAAGAGATTTCAGACCGTCGATGAGATTCAGGAAAACACAATGGGGCAGCTGATGGTGATTGGGAGAACTGTGTGAGGTCCCAAGGTGCCTGCTTTGAAGGGGACTGAGGCATCACTGCCCTGTGAGCAATGTTTCTTGTATCTTCTTCAATAAATGTCTCTATTCTTCATGGTCCATGGCTGGATACTTTCTGGACAGACCTCATATGTGCACGTCTCTGTGTGTATGGGTATGTACGTGCATGTCTTTATATGTATGTGTGTATGAGCATGCATGCATGTGAACGTGTGTCTTTTCTATGTGGGTATGTAAATGTGTGTCTCTGTATGTGTATATACAGGGATGTACACACATGTTTCGGTGTATGCGTGTGTGGATGTGTGTGCCTCATGTGTGTGCATGTGCAGGTTTAGGGAGTCTCTGGTGGCCTTGCTATATGACATACGCGACAGTCAAGTAACTGCTCTGGATTATTATTATTTTTTTAAATCTAATTTCTGTTGGTTCATGTGCCTGTGTGACATTTGTTTACACAGCTCTGGTTATTTATGGCACATGGTAAAACTGGGCAAAGAAATGAATTTACAGCCTGGAATGAGCCCAATAATTCTTGGTAACAACCTCTTCCCTAACAGCCCCATTAAGGGCCCTCACATCCGCGGCTTGCTGCCGTGTACTCGAAATGGGTTCCAGGCCTTAAGAAGCCCCGCTGCACGGGAGGCACTTTTCATTCCCACAAGCCCTCCCTTCAGCGGACCCCACCTCCCAGGCCCTGCCCCCCACCCCCGCAGGGCACGACATCTAAAACTCTCAGATCAGATGCGGTGAGAGGTACAAACAGATCACTTGCATATCGAGAAGTACAAACGGGAATTCAATGCACAGAGAAATGTTCGTCCTCATAGGCTATCAGAAGAAAATACGAAGAAATACCATTTTCTCTGTTGTATAATGAAACGCACAGTCGTCCAGACGCCTGGTGCTGGCGGGACAGTGAGAGGAACTGTGCACTCAGGGGCTGTGCCAATTAGCAAAACATTTTTGCAGGGCAATTTGGCAGGACAGCTCCAGAACTTGAAGATGCTTCATACTTGTTGGCCCAGCATTTTTCCTCGTTGGTATGAAAAATGAAGAAATAATTCAATGAAAGAGAAAAACTACATGCTATGCCCAAAACTCTTGCAGGCAGAGTTTTCTATATTATATGAAACTAGACATGACCTCCAACAGTGGGAGAATAATTAAGTTTACTTAGTCATTGCATAATCACTTGCTGAAATATTACAGAGTTATTAAAAACTGATTAGAAAGAACACAGAAACAGTAAAATTGTGTGCAGCATGGTATGAAGAGGAAAAAGAGGCTAAAATTGAATTTGTGATTACAAAGTGAACATGTAAATATATATGATGAACTAAAGGTGAGAACTCCAAATAAGAACCTTTGCACAAATATCATTGTATAAATGTTTTCTGCATGTATGTGTGTCTAAAAAATAACTGGTTTTATTTAAAAAAATCTTAATATTAAAAATGCTGATGGTGGTCAAGGAAAGGTAGTATTATATAATTTTAAGTGAATTAGCTTGGAATTAAACATGTAAAATCTTCACCACTTACTAGTCCAGAAAATGTGAGCAGATGATCTCAGTCTCAGTTTCCACATCAGTAAAATGGGAATAACGAATACAGCTCATGTTTTTGGACTATGGTGAGGATTACATGAAGCAATATATGTAAAGAATTTACTATAATACTTGACATAGCTAGCTTTCAATGATTTCTTCTTATCACTATGTCTGTCTATCTGTCTATCTGTCTTCTATCTATCTAATTTATTATAGTGTTAAAAGACATAGTGGTTGACTATCCAACATCCATATTATCACAGATCATTAGTCAAAGCCAATCATGGTAAGCCCATCCTCTTGCAAGTTATTGATCCAGGCACTGGCATGTGAGCTTATGCTACCTAATGAGACCCAAGAGGAGAAACATAAAAGAATTGATCGGCTTTCTTCCTCTGAGCATCTTTAAGTTTAGATCTAACACTTGGACCTGTGGCTGCCTCCAACTCATGAGGATGGGGACAGTCCCAAGAATGGAAGAGCAGAGGAACAGAAAGAACCTGGACCCTCGCTGACATTATTGAACCTTTGGATCAACAACACAAATGTCCACCCTACCTCTGTTCTTCCCCAAAATGAGAGAATAACTTTCCTTATTATTTTAGTCAGTTTGAACGAAGGCATTCAGTTACTTGCAATAAGAGCATCCTGATAGAAATCAGGATGCAACGGTTATCTTTCCTCGGGAGGCCTGAATGCTTCAGATGGCATCTTGCTGCCCCAATGCCTTCTGTGCTCGCTATCCTCACTAACTCTGGACCTGCCACATACTGTCCACTTGACATCTCCTCTGGGATGTTGGGAGTGACACAGCCCAGACTTCACATGTCCCAAACGGACTTGTGATCTCTGTGAGTGCTGGTGCACACGCACACACACACACACACACACACACACACACACGTGTCCCTTGTCTCAGGGAACATAACCACAGTCCATCAGCTCTGTAAACCGAGCCCTGCCCTTGACACTTCTCTCTCCTCTCAACCCATATTCAATCTGTCACCAAATCCTACTGATTTTACCTGCTAAGTATTTCTGAATTAATGCACTTCTTTTGGTTTCCCCCATCACTACCGTGGTCTACGCTATGATCATCTCTCAATTGGCCTATAATAGCCTTACGTTGGGATTCTCCACACCAAATGCTGCTCCTCTCCAGTCTACGATCTACTTAGGAGATTTATAAAACCCATGTCTCCTTTTCATTTTAAACCCTCCGGTGTCTCCCATTTGCTCTTGGAATAAAAGCAGAACTATCTAACGCAGCCTAAGGGACCCTGTATGTCTTGACTCCTCTTGCTCTAAACGTTCACCCGGCATGATTTTCCGGGCCTGCGTTTCTCTCATTTCTTTTCTGTATGTCATGTTCCTGCCATCAGAGGGCTTTAGCTTATTCTGTTTTTCTACAGGGGAAAAAATATTTCTTCCATTTTATGCCAGCTAATTTGCATTAATTTTTTGTACCTCAACTCAACTGTCATTTCCGGGGAGAAGAGTTCCAAGACCAGGTCAAGCCTCCCTGTCAAACACCCTCACGTGTCTCCCAAAGGAGCCCGCATGGGCCACCGCAATTTTGCATTTCTTTACATGACTCTTTGATCATGTGTCGTTGCCAGTAGATGGCAGGTTTTGATTTCCCACCATCCTCTTCCCAGAGAGGGGATACAACAAAGATTTGTTGAGTGGCTGATGAAGGAATAGCCATTGCCCTGATCCAGCCCCTTGGTGTTATGTGAGCTGCAGCCACAGCCCCACAAAATGACTTTGTCCTCTGGTTGTACATCTGGTGGGTAGTCGGCTCTGAATCATAGATCTGATTGTTGTTACTTTGCATAAAACTATCCAGTGGTACTCCACTGCATGGAGAACAAAGCATGTTTATTCCCGACCCGATTTCCCAACTTTTCTCCTAATTCTACTCTTTCTATTGCCCACTGTGTTTGTGCTTTAACGTGCAATCACGCCTGCTACTTATCGTCCCTGGCATGTTGCTCTCCCTGGTCTTGTTCACTCTGTTCCTGCCAACCAGAACCTCATCCAACCATTACCTCCTACCAACGATTCAATCCATCCTTCTAAATCCAGAGTATGTGCATCCTGCTTAAAGTTGTCTGTAGTACCCTTGGTCAGTATTGATTCTTCCTTTCTCACTGTTCTCATAGTCTACCACGGTGATTTCCAACCCACAAAAAACTTTAAAACATGCAATATCTGACTATTTAGTCAGGGGCACTGACCTCTTTTCCCTTAGATTGTCAAATAAGAAAATGACAGCAGCCCACACAACAATAGCCATACAGTGTGAATGAATCAAAATTACACCTATTCTTTGTGTCAAATCAGCAAAAAAAAAATTTTTAGCATGCCACAGAATTTTTGTAATTACCTTATGCGTACTGTGGGTTAAAAAAGCTGAACATCACTGATCTGTAAGATAATGAGCACAAAATTGTCCAGCTGGAATAGCCTTAGCTACAACACCCAGTGGGAGAGTCACATGATTATGTTTTTCACACTAAAGAATCCATTTTTAACTTGAAGACTGTGGTAGGCTGTATTATTGTTCACAGGTATTATGATGCCCCCCCGCCCCGCCCTGGGAACCTGGGTTGGTGGAGGGCCATGGAGCGTGGGGCAGCAGAGGAGACAGGAAGCAGAAAAGGCACTCGGGAGAGGGGATGTATGCACCTGGGTGTGTCGGCAACTGCGCACAGGGGCGAGGAGATTCTCTTGTCCAGCTCACTGAATGCTGCCCAAGGCAATCTCTCTTCGGGACAGGTGGGCGAGGGGACCATCATGCACAGAGATGCAGAGCCATGCCTGTCCACTCACTCACGGGAGGCTATATTCCCCAACCCCAGCATTCTCTGGATCCCTACCCAGAGTCGATTTCCCGTGAATCCCTTTTAGGCACAAAAGAAAGAGTTCTTGCCCTTACCACAGAGTTTCTTTTTAAAACACATTTACCAAAGTAAAAATACATGCATCCATGTAAAGAAAAAAATACCAAGTAGATGGCTGGCCACACCGGTCATCTGGAGATGATCAGGGCTGGGAGGCAGGGTAGCACACTATAGAGTTGCCTGCCTGCAGGTAATTCTGAGTGTCACCCTCCAGTGGGCCTCCACCAGGCTGCCGGGCCAGGAAGCTTTTGAAAGAAAATCCAAGCAGCTACCTGCCATGTTGTTGTTCACTCCTTTCTAATGGTTTTTGAGTTGTTGACTTTTCACCCTTAAAAATAAGTGGAAAACGATCTGAACTGACAGATAAGACTTCATTCTCCCCTGGGAAATTACTATACAAACAGCTACTAGCTGTAATCTTGGGAAGATAGAACAAAGGCAACGTTTGAAAACAGGAGCGGTAGAAATGGGAAAATGGCTAGCCAACAAAGCGACTCTCTTACTTCCTTGGACCTTCTCCTTTATGTGGCAGAAAAACTTGTAGCAAATCACTCCACTGTCTTTTTAAATTAGACTCTTAGATCTTTGTTAGGAAAAAAATCCTGCGGCTCTCCACTGCAGAATGCAATGTGTTGGACAAAGCCGTTGGCCGTAAGCAGAGAGGGCATGACCTAGCGCATCTTGGGGAACTGTCTGCCGAGCCACCGTGGGGCTAGGAGGGTCTGCAGCAAATGATCGGGTGGGGACAGCCCTGTAGCCACCTGGATGTCTGGTTAATAAGAGCTGTGCCAGGGTCTTTAATTGCTGTCTGGACTGGAAACAAAAGCTTCAACCATCAATCTGGCAATTACCCCACCACCCCACTGTGCTAGACCCTCCATTAGCTTGTGGCTGTGTGCTGCCCATCACATTAAGTCCCAGCTACGCCACACTGCATATCAGGTAAATTCCCTGTGATCCAACTCCAGCGCTTCCCAGGTGAAACCGGAGGGCTGCTTGCTGTCAGGGGGGATGTGTCCATTTTATACTGTAAGTGCTTGTAAAGGCCACAGGACTCCATCCCGGCTCTGTCACTAAAGGTCCATGGCTTTCCACTTGCATTGTGACTGGATACAACTGGCAAGTTTTATACCCACTTATGCATAGAACATCATGGGATGCTGTGGAAAGCATGGGGCATTGAAAAGATGTGTACTGATGCTATGTTGTGGGTTTGATGAGAGACCTAAGCCCTGGGTGTATTTCTCACTTCTCTCTATACTCTCTTTAAAGGAAAGAAGAGCTGGCACAGAGGAGTCAAGTTCAAGGTCAATGTTTTGGGAGAAAGAGTAGAAAAAGGGTCCTGTGATAAACAAAGGGATTAAAACTGATCTTAGCATGGGGATGCCCCCTTTCTCCTCTCTCTCTCTCCCCTCTCTTCTCTTTTATCATAAAGCAAGTATAATGGATTAGGGATTGCTTCTTTGAACATTTCTCCACCCCGAGAAGCCCAGTGTGGCCAAGGCAGCCTACTTAGATGTTTAGGCAAGCCAGTGTGGTGCTGGGACATGTCTAACCAAACAAAATGAGACAAACTAAAATGCCCATTTGTAGTGTTTGCCAGTTTCTGTGGTGTAAATACTGCCTCCATGGCCAGTTTCAAACTACTGATGTGAAGTCACTGAACCTGATGCTGGGAATGGCTAACACCCTGTCTCCCTTGAGCCTCTAGGAGCCGACTTGAGTGCACCACTGAGGCCAGCTTCCTTACCCTCCCTTCCCATGGCATGCTTTTCCTTAGACCCATCTTTCTGACCCACTGGAGCAGAAAGACAGAAGGCAGAAATGTGTGGGTGCACCCACAGGGAAAGGAGAAAGGAGACAGCACGGTTCTCTTTGGTCCTGGCCTTGGGCCTGCAGCCTAGGGGCTTCCTGATGGCTGGCTCAGCTCACTGTGCCTCACTAGGGGTTCCACATAAGGCTTTGGGGTCAGCCCCAGTGGTCTTTTGCTTGGCTTTGCCTTCAGGACCGTTGGGTGGTTGTGGAAGGATGGGATTTGAGCTCAGCACACAAGGACCCCTCCCTACAAGGCCACTTACATAGTTGGGCTATTAATAGGAACAGTGATGAACTTCTATCGCCAGGGCAATTATTGCAGGCAAGTTTATGTGCTTCTGCCCTCGTTCAGTTTTACTTAGAATATGAACCTTGGTTGCCCAGTATTGTCATCCAAAGGATATTAAGGGCATCCTGGACAAGAGCAGAGGAT
>PVJI01010008.1:0-62402 GCA_004026765.1 Micronycteris hirsuta
GGGTTATATGAGCTCCCAACTCTAAATGTGCCCAGCCGTTACCTGTGAGATATGTTGATCTTCTTTCTCCTTTAAGTAGATGTTATTGAAACTATTGCCAGCAGATTAGGAGCCAAGGGCGCTAGGATTAGACAACCTGGGTTCACATTCCAGCACCATCACTTTCTACTTGTTACCTTTGGGCATGGTATCGTCTCTGGGCACCAGTGTCCTTACCTGTGAAAGAGGATGACAGTGAGGACAACGACATCCGTTACACCTCGTCTCCAGGGCCCACAAGGGCCAAGCGAGGGCCTGGTGCTTCCTGCCAGCTCTGTACCTGTAGCCACTGTAGTGATTATGATTTGTTTCCTTATTCCTCTCCCTCTGCCTTGCATTTTTCCCACTGACAGCCAACAGAAGTTGCTGACTTCACAGAAGGAGAAGGGGCAAGGATGGGGACAAAATCAAGGGGGGATTATAGCAAGGAGCTTAAAGCTATCAAAGGATCTCCAGGGAGCATGGAGGTGGCTCCTACGCCTACATAGTATAAAGGCACCAGCAGATGGAAAGTTAAATGACACCATGGACTGATGAGTTTGTGCTTCTTCATCTCTAAGGGAGGTTCCCACTACAGAGGTCAGAGTGCTACAGCGGTGCACAATTCTTTAGGTCTTTGCCATGTTGATTTTGGGTGCTGTCGGACCACCTTGCATTTTTCCCTGAGAAACTAGCCAGGTCACATCCGTTTTGATTTTCCTTGCCATTCTGTGGAGAAGCGTTGTCACTGGTGAGAGCAACCTGAGGTGAGAATACTTAGGGAATTCTCTTGAAACGTGGAATGAAAGCAGAAAGTACAGTTTAACTAAACCAAAGGACCTAAGGTGTTTTCACAAGGAGGAAGCTGAAGGACCCTTTGACCTGCCCTTTCCCTTTACAAGTAAGGAAACTGAAACTCAGAGGGGACCTGCCTTTCCCAGGAACGTGCACAGTGTGGGCGCAGCATTAGACCAGGACCCAGGTCTCCCATTTCACAAGCTGCAACCCCTCAACCTCACCAAATCACAGTTAGCTATGGATTACTGAGCAAGAAAGAGAACCAAGGTACATTTCATTTTGTGCTTAAAATGAAGGAGCTGCTCTCTCTGGTTTTAACTCATGACTGGAGAAACCAAGACACCCATTTTTCATGCCCATTAGCAGGTAGGGTTTTCCACACCCCTCCCTCCAAACCTCAAGCCAGCTCTATGCCACGGAGGATGGGGTGGCATGGCCAGCAGGTGGGTGAGAGGAGGCTTCTCTGGAAACCAGCCAGGTCTGCAGAACAAACCCATAAAAAATGAAGGTTGGAGGGCTGGGAACCAGAGGGTCCCGGTTCGATTCCCAGTCAGGGCGCATGCCTGGGTTGTGGGCCGGGTCCCCATGAGGGCCATGTGAGGAGCAACCATACATTGCTGTTTCTCTCCCTCTCTGTCTCCCTCCCTTCTCCTCTCTCTAAAAATAAATAAATAAAATCTTAAAAAAAAAATGAAGGTTGGAGAAAAGGTAGACCAGAGCTTAATGAAAAGGAAACCCAGAAACCAATGATATTAGAGCCAGGCACAATTCTAAGAATGGATAAAATTTGTGTCTGACAACACTCTCTGCCCAGGCTACCCCACCAGGGCCACCAAACCTGCTCTTCCAGATAACCCAGGGATGCACTGTAATTACTATAATTAATGGCCATTACCTGGGAGCTTGATGATGTGTTATTTTTCCAGGGAACATATTTGCAGTTTAACAAGGACTTTCACAGCTTAACTGCAGAAATTTAAAACCCCAGCAAAACGGTTAAGATGTGGGTTCTAGAGAGACACGTGAGATAGGCCATGGTTCAGCTTCTACACTTCTCATTAGCTATGTGAGCTTAGGCAAATTTCTCAGCTTCTCGTTGCCTTGGTTTCCCTAACTGTCAAATGGCAAAGTAGCAGTATGGACCTTAAAGGGGATGATATACGCAGAGAAAATGTTCAACAGAGAGTTTGTTTAGTTAGTAAACACTTATCAAGCATCTGCTGGATGCCAGGTACTGTCACCAGGCATCAGGGATACATATTGTCATCACTGCACAGAAAAATAAAGGGGTAGGAGTGATGACAGAGTGGGCAGGAAGGTCTGTCATTTGAGCAGAGGAGACCTTTGAGCAAAGATGCGGAGAAAGTGAGTGGATGTGCATCATGCAGCTCTCTGTGGGGAGGACGTCCGCGACAGATGCGACAGCACATGCAGGGGCCCAGAGACGTAAGTATGTTGGGCATTTTCAGGAGGCCTGGACGGGTCACCAATAGTTAACGTGGAAGAGAGTGGAAAGACGTGGGGTTGAAAAGGATGGGAGGAGCCAGATCACGTTGGTCTTGGTGCCACAGTGAAGGCTTGGGGGTTTTGTTCTAGTTGGGCTGAGAAGGGCTGGGCAAGACAGCAAACCATCTGGCCCCTCGTCAGCAACTCTGCAAATGGTAGCTGTTGCCATTCACTTAGGGGTGTCTGCCGTGAACATGGCCTTGTGCTGGGTACTGCATGTCAACCAATGGTCACTGGTGCAAATTCAGTGCCAACAGGAATCCCCAATTTGGGGTGTGGTGAAGAAGGAAACTTTATTTGGAACAAAACAGCTCAGTTGTCATATAGCACAGCTGTGAGACAGCCCTGGGGCCAGTTTCCTCTTTGACTAGACAGCTCTGCTCTGCTCTTGATGGTCTGCTCTGCTCCTTGCGGGGGTCTGCTTTGTGCTGCACTGGTCTGCTCAAGACATCTTTGGTGTTTGAGTTCGTCTCAGCTCAGCCAGGGAGACACAATCTTTATTCAGTCTTCGATGGAAAGGGAAGGTGTGCTGTCAGAACCAGAAGGGAGTTGGCTTATATGGACAACTTATATGGCTTATAAGTCCCCAGCCCTGGTCCTTGATTGGTGTCCTCATGGAAATAAGGACTCCAAATCCTCGCGATTTGATTGGTCAGAATAAAGCCACTCTGGTTGATTAGAGCTATACAGCTCTAATTGGATAGGGAAAGCCTCAGTCCTATTGGTTGAAATAGGATTCCAGGAATGCCTTTATAAGGGCTGGCTCAGCCACTCAGATGGCAGAAACAGTGCAGAGGCAGGTATTTCAATGCAGGTGTCTCCCTGAGATGCAGTTTGTGTGTGAGGTCCCGTATAAAAATGGCTGCTAGGCTCTTTTTTTGTTTGTTTTTAATCTGAGCCCAGGTAGCCACCAGGAGCCCTTTTTAGTAGCTGTCTTTCTGAAGGTTCACACGCAGATGGATCCAACAATAAGCAAAATCATTCTCTGTCCTGGAGGAACGTGTAGTGCCTGAGAGAGAGTTAGATGTGTATAAATGAAGGAGGCCACACTGCACTTGGGTCTGGGCCCCTTGGTGGACTGAGCTGCCAGCTTCCTCCCAGGGGATTTAGGGAAGCATTTACTTTGGACACTGAATGTGGATTTGGGGGTAGGAACATCTCTCTGGGGACCTGGAAGTGCCCAGGGAATGGAGTTCTGCCCAGATGAGCCCTGCCCAGGTGAGCAGACAAGGCTGGAGAGGCCAGAGGGAACTGACTCATGAAGGGCTTTTAGTGCCATGTGAGGGAACTTGACATTGATCCTAAAAGCACTAGGGAGCCTCTGCAGGCTTCTCTGCAGGAATTAATGTGATCAGAGCTTGAATGTGACCTCAAATATACTGTGAGGGACTCTTGCCTAGTCACCACTTAGGTTCATCCTGGAAGGCCCAAGGGATTTTTCTAAGTGAGGTCAATTTGGGGTCCACCCTTACACTTCCCGTGCCTGGCCCCTTCTCATCCTACAAGACTCAGAAGCAGTACTCACTGGAGGCAGCGTGGCACAGCAGGTGAATATGACCTCTGGAACCTGACTGCCCAGTTCAAATACTGTCTCTGCCACTTAACTGTTTGTGACCTGGGCAAGCTACCATATTTTTCAGACTATAAGGCGCACCGGACCATAAGACGCACCTAGGTTTTAGAGGAGGAAAATAGGGGGAAAGAATTTGAAGCAAAAAATGTGGTAAAATATTTAATAACATAAATAATACAATATTTCACCAGTGTAAATGCAAACAGCCAGGTAAACTACATTTGGACTATAAGACGCACCCCCATTTTCCTCCCAGATTTGGGGGGGGTAAGTCTTATAGTCCAAAATATACGGTACTTCTGTGCCTCAGTTTCACCATCTGTGAAATGGGAATACTAATTCAAGCCTCACAAAGGGCCTGTTTCTTTTCTTTCTCTACCTTTCCCAGTTGATCACCAAACTACTTGTTTGGTATATGGTAGCAGAGTTGAGTTTCTGGGATAACGTAATTAACAGGACTTTGCTTTCCTGTCCCTTCTGGAAGGACAGTGACTCTGATCTCTGAATTAGCAGGCGTCCATGGAGGCCTCTGGCATGACATTCTCACCAAGGACACCTTAGAGACACATCCCAACCTTCCTCCCCTTCCACTCCCCAAACCACTCTAAATAAAACCCCTTCCCTCCCCTCTGTCATCCACACCTGGTGCATTCCATCTGGGAAGTGCCTAGAAAAAAAAAATCTTGTCAAACAAAACCTGTTTAAACCAGCCAGGTCCCTCACCCAGCTGTTTGGCCCAGATGTGACCGTTGGGGCCTCCCTCATGACCACTTGGAATTCTTTCTCGCTGTAAAGATAGGTCTGCAGTTTTATTATTTCCCTGAGTTAATCAAGTGAAGATACTTTGTGCAACTTGGCTAAAAACACTTCATCAGAAGCTTATAAAAGGGGCTCATGGTGTTTGGGAACTTGCTAGGAGGGTCCATCATACCCGACTAATCATTGTACAATATAATGATACATCATCTGTATACTGTATTGTGTGTTCACCACCCAAAGTCAAGTCTCCTTCTGACACCATTTATCCCCCCTTTACCCTCTTCTGCCTCCTACCACCCGCCTTCACCCCTGATAATCACCATACTGTTGTCTGTGTCTGTGAGGGGTTTGTTGGTTGATTGAGTTTTGCAACACCAATGCAAGGGCAGGCCTCTCTCTTAAATAAAGCAGAGTTCACAGGTTTGTGTACTTGCCCTGAAACGCGTTCATTCCCCGTGTCCCAGGATGGGGAAGTGGGGCCTGTGGTTTAGGTGCGCCACACTCACACCTCCCAGCTGACCAGTACTTGAAAAAGGAAAGGAAGATTTTGAGTATGCCAGGGACAAAATAGAGGATAGGGACAAGATGGAGCTGTTTAAAACTGAAGCATCAGAATCTTCTTTTCAGTCTCATGAAGGGAATATCTCATTGTTGCTCTCTTGCTTAAAATGTCTGTCACCCCAAGGGTAGAGTCTAGATTCTCTAACACGACCCCCAGGCCTGCCCTCAATCTCCCCTCTAGCTTTGCCTCTCTTGGTGTCTCTCTGATCCTAAATCCTGGGGTTCCATCCAGCTGTGGCCACTCCAGGCTGTTTACTTACCAGAACCCCTTTCTCTCCCTCTGTCTTCAGAGCCCAGTAGATACAGGCACAGGCTTCCTGGGGCCGATTCCTGTCTCCACCGTCAGTAGTTGTGTGTTTGGTACTGGCACTTAACCCCTCCAAGTCTCAGCTTCTTCTCTCTGACACAGAAATACTAAAAAGCACCTATCTGGTGGGCGTCTGAGCATTAGATGAAAAAATGCACACGTGCTTAGCCCAGGGCCTGGCAGAGGATCTGCTCCGTCAGCCCTGCTGCTGTTAGGGTGATATCACATCACTCCGTCCTCTGGGCCGGCGCCCTCATGTGCCTGTGCGGCGGACCCTGGCATACCCTCATCATGTGTGTTTATGGCTTTATCTTCCTGTTCTGTGATCATTGATTTGTCTTTCTCTTTCGGCCTACTGTGAGCTCCATGAAGGCAGGATCTACATCTTGTCTTCTTATTCACAGTGTATGCCTCACAGTAGGCCCTGGGGAATATCTGTTGAATGAGTGAATGAGCTAATATGTGACTGGATCATTGAATGAACAAATGAATGACTCCAGCCCATCAGCACCTCCCGCCTGGGTGGTTAGCTCTAAAATAGACTTCAAATCCATTCACTGCTCTTTGTAGCCACTGGCTCTGGCCACACATGGGCACCTCCTGCCAGATGACCTCACCAGTCTCCTGACTGGTCTTACTGCCTCCAGTTTTTTTTCTTAATTTTATTGAATTTATGGGGTGACATTTCTTAATAAAGTTGTGTAGGTTTCAGGTATACAGTTCTTCAACACATCGTCTTTATATTGTATTATGTGTTCACTACCCAAAGTGAAGTCTCCCCTCACCATTTATCCCCCCTTTACTCTCTTCTATCTGTCCCCACCCCCTTTCCTTCTGGTAATCACCATACTGTCATCTGTGTCTATGGGAGTGCTTGTTTTTTCGCTTTTGCTTATTCCCTTCAGCTTTCTCACCCAGCCTCCCAAGCCTCCTCCCCTCTGACAGCTGTCACTCAGTTTTCTCTATCTGTGAGTCTGTTTCTATTTTGTTCGTTTTGTTCATTAGATTCCACATATAAGTGAACTTATGACATTTGTCTTTCTCCGACTGGCTTATTTCATTTAGCATAATATACTCCAGGTCTATCCCTACTGTCACAAAAAGTAAAATTTCCTCCTTTTTATGGCTGAGTAGTGTTCCATTGTATAAATGTACCACAGCTTTTTTATCCACCCATCTCCTGATGAACACCTGGGCTGCTTCTGAATCTTGGCGATTGTAAATAATACTGCAGTGAACATAGGGGTGCATATATTCGTTCAAATTAGTGTCTCAGATTTCTTTGGGTATATTCCCAGAAGTGGTATCACTGGGTCATAAGGAAGTTTCATTTTTTTTATTTTTTGAGGTAACTCTGTACTGTTTTCCAAAGTGGCTGCACCAGTCTGCATTCCCACCCCCAGGCACTAGGGTTCTCCTTTTTTCACATCCCTGTCAGCACTTGTTTGTTGATTTATTGAGGGTAGCCATTCTGACCAGTGTGAGATGATATCTCATTGCGGTTTTAATTTGCATTTCTCTGATGATTAGTAACGTTAAGCATCCTTTCATATGTCTATTGGCCATCTGTATGTTTTCTTTGGAGAAGTGTCTATTCAGATCCATTGCCCATTTTTTAATTGAAGTGTTTGCTTTTTTTGGTGTTTAGTTGTATAAGTCCTTTATAAATTCTGGTTATCAGCCCCTTACCAGATGTATCATTGGCAAATATGTTCTCCCTGCAGTGGGTTGCCTTTTCATTTGTTGATAGTTTTACTTTGCTGTGCATAAACTTTTTAGTTTGTGGTCCCATTTGTTTGTTTTCTTTGTTTCCCTGCCCAAGGAGATATATCAGAAAAAATATTGCTATGAAAAATATCCAAGATTTTACTGCCTATGTTTTCTTCTAGGATTTTTGTGGTTTCTTTCTTTCTTTATTTTTATTTTTAGAGAGAGGGGAAAGGAAGGAGAAAGAGAAGGAGAGAGAAACATCTATGTGTGAGAGAAACATTGGAACAGTTGCCTTTTGCACACCCCCGACTGGGGACCTGGGCCACAACCCAGGCATGTGCCCTGACCAGGAATTGAACTGGCGACATTTTGGTCTGCAGGCTGGCACTCAGTTCACTGAGCCACACCAGCCAGGGCAAGGATTTTTATGGTTCCAAGACTTATATTTAAGTCTTTAGTCCACTTTGAGTTTATTCTCACGTATTTCCTGCCTCCAGTTTTGCCCTCCTCTCATACTGCAGGTTTCACCTGTGAAAGCACCGCCTCCTGGGCGGAGTCAGTCCTCCTTCCTCACGTTCATCCCGCACTCATCTCCACCATAGCGCTGACCACTGCACACTCCTGGCCTGGCTTTTGTGTCCTTTTTCTGCTAGACACTAAGCTCCTCCAGGACAGGGCCACATCTCTTTACCAGCATACATTCATGAGGACAGGCATGTGGCAGAGTCATCAAGTAAGTCATGTGCGAATCAGCATAATTAACACAAGTCCCCTAACAGTGTGTGGTGTAAATCTGTAACTCTGTGCCTTTCAGCAATGAAGTATTTTCTCATTCATGCCACAGCCCAGTGCCTGTTGGATGGCTCTGGCCACCCACCTTCTATCAACAGGTTCTGCCATCTTCGCCTGTGACCTCCACACATTGCTGAAGGCGGGGAAGAGAGAGGGAAAGGGGATGGTTTCAGAGCACTTTCCTTGCCATGGCTGGGCCTAGGCATAGCTGCTTCACTCCCACTCACTGTTTGCGCTGGCTGGGCCTGGTCTGTGGCTCCATATCATTGCAGGGATGCTGGGAAGTCTGTCTTCGCTTGTGCCCAGTCTCATCAGAACTGAGCGTGGGAGGAAATCTCATAGCCAGAGGATCTTAATGCCTGGCTCCTTGAGAGTCTCAGTCAGTGTTCCAGAATTGTCCAGCTGGTGACATGCTTATAGATCAGCTGACTCTGAAGCAGCCATCTCTCAACGGGGCCCAAGCTGCCTGCTGCTCCTGATGGAGTGGGCCTTCTATTTATTTTAGAAACACCATGCTATTCCTAGATGAAAATAAAAAGGAACTCTGGAGATGAAGAATCGCCTCTGCCCAACTGACAGCTCACATGAAGAGTAGCTCCTAGGGAAGGTCCCCTTGGAGAGGTAGGACATGGTCAAGAAGGTGCACTTCTCAAGAACAACCCAAGGAAGGAAAGGTTGTGAAAGCGCAGGGAGCTGGGGGCCTGCGCATTTGTTCTAGAATCTACAGCTTGTCATCTCATTCACAACATTCTATTATTTTAAAAATAGCTATTCTTAATTTGATGGTGTCTTTATCTTCTTGAAGCTCAAAATAAAATTAACCTTTTTTGGAGGGAAAAAAATACTTCCACTAGAATAGTCCTGAATGTTCTTTTGTAAAACAACGACTAACTCCCAGTGCTCTCTGTTATTAGTTCTAGACCATAATTGACAAAAGTATTATGATTGGAATGTTTCATGAAATGACAGCAGGGCCATGGGTAGTGAGGACTCGTTAAGTGGCCGCTGGAGGATCCTGGCCGATTCCATGAGCCAGGCCTCCATCCAGTCCCATCACTTCTAATGCCACATTTTGGCTGCAGCCCCAGGAGCCCAAGCAAAAAAATCTCCCAAACACCCCCTGGCTCCTTAAGCACTCAACCCTCCCCAGTGAGGCAGGCCCCTACACCAACACTGATCTCCCTTCCCAGGAGCCCCATGTGACATATGAGGTCTCTAAAGGACCAGCAACCTGTCTTCATCATTTATTATTGCTCTTCTGCTCTTTGCTCCCTGCCCAGAGGGATTTGGGGCCAGGGAGCTGGCTTATAGGCCAGCCTTCTTCTCCCCATCTCACTCCATGGTCAGGATCTTTGTCATCTCTTATCTGGACTTGGCAACATCCTCCAAACCTTTCTCACTGGTGGCCTGCCTTGCTTCCCCTAAACCTACCCCTGACATTAACTCATTCTTGCAACACATAACTACGGGGGCTCTCTTGAACTCTGGGCACTGTGTTAGGCTCTGGCGATACAGGCCCCTGACCTCTTGGGACTTACAGTCGAGTACGGGAGGCACACGATGAGCCAATGAGATCATTCCGGCAGCAGCAGGGGCTACGAAGGAACAAGAGCAGGTGAGGCTGGAATACACCTGCCCAACCTTAGCTGGCATGTCCAGGAGGTGGGGGCCTGAGTGCAGAGGCCCAAATGGCAAGGCGTTCCAGGGCAAGGGAGCAGCTCGTGAAAGGCCCAGAGACCTTTGGAGATGATGTACAGGACACGTGAAGAAAGTCAGGGGCTAATGTGTTGAAGGTGTTGGGTGGGCGTTGACAGTGGGGAGAGGGTGACATGGAGTGAGGCTGGCAGAGCATGGAAGGGCCACATTGTGAAGGTTCCTGCTAGGGTGTGGACGTGAGTGTTGGGTGGTGGACAGGGTTCACACGGAGCCAATGAAGAATTCCAAACAGGAGAGAGATGTGTGAAAGACCTCCCTACTTCAGGCTGTCTAAAGCCTATTTGCCCATTAGCAGTGTTTCTGAACGCTATGAGACCGTGCACTTTCTGCATCCCACTTCCCATTGGCTTCCTTCCGTGGTCTCCAAGGCTGTATGTGATTGGACACCTGTTGCCACTGGAGTCTTACCTCCCTGGACCCACTAAGCCCAGCCACCGGGGTGGGGAGGGGGCATTATTCGGTTGTTTCAGCAAGCCAAGCTCCTTCTACCTTTGGCTTTTGCTTTTGCTGTTCCCTTCCTCAGGGCTCACTTCCTCAGCGTGAAACCCTCTCTCCATCTCTCATGTAAACTTCCCGCGAGCTTCCCTGAGCACCTCTTGGTTGTAGCGTCCCAGCACGTGCCCCCCGCCTGAGCGCTCACCAACTAGCTGCCTGTCCCCACCCTATATACAGAGCCACTTCTTGAATAAAATCGTCCTGGCTGAGCATCCAGGAATTATCAGCATCTACCTCAGAGACTGGCAGGCAGTGCTTAGGCTACCAGCTGCTTAGTTTACATTATCATCCTAAAGTGGGTACCTTCCGTATCCCCATTTTACAGCAGAGAAGCCTGAGGCTCCAGGTGGTTTTCCACCTGACCTAAAAATGGCCATGTGAATTGCTCTGCCTGCCTGAGGGAATGTGATCCCATCTCCTAATGTGATCATTGCACAGGGTGGGTGGTATCTTCAGTGGCTTTGTAGGGTCTCAGGCAATCCTACTGCCTGTGCAACTGCTATGAATTAGGGGTCTCAAACCCAGGCCTCGGAAGCCAGGCAGAGGACGGGACTGAGCTGAGCAGGCTTCAGGCTCAGGAGGTCAGTTCTGCTCATTTTCCAAGGGGGCCAGGAATATGAATTTGATGCAGAAATGTCCTGGTGTACCTGTGTTTAGGCCACACAAGCTGTTAGCAGCTGGTAGTGCAAAGGCAGGACTGCCTTCACCAGAAGGTCCACCCCGGACTGGTCCCCGGGGGGACTCTGTGACAAACGGCATCTCATTCAACCCCTGAAGAACTGCCAGCTTTGTTCTGAGGAGGGCTGCAAGTCCTTTTCAAAAGTACCAGAAACAGTGGGCACACTTGAAAACACAAATGTTGGAATTCACATTAGGTATGAGATAACACCAAAAAAATACCATTTATTTTGTTAGAGGTGATAATGGGTAAGTAGGAAAATGTTCTTAGTAATTTAGAAATACATGCTGAAGTATTCAGGGCCTAATTTAAAGCACCTTAGCAAAAAGGTAAAAATGATGAAACAAATGTGGAAAAGAGTTAAGATGTTTATTAGATAAAAGGTTATGGGGATTTATTTGCTCTACTTTTTGCCACATTTTGAAATTTTCATGATAAAAAAAGTGTAAAAGAGGAAATGGCAGTCACAAGAGAGCAGACGGCCTTCCATGAGTTGGTCTGAGATGACCTCTGCCCCCACCCCCCGCAGCCTGCCCAGCCCCGTGTGCGCCACGGGCGGGACTCTCCACGTGGCACCTCTGGGACCAAGGAGGCGGCAGCCCTGGCGGAGGCCACAATCAGGCAGCAGGCAACAGGCCTTCTGTTCACACAGCAGTTTTCTGCGAAGGCCAACCAGTGAGCCTGCGGTTTAGCGGACTGTAGATTTTTCTTCTGTACATTTAAAGATGTTCTGGATTGAAGGTGGCTCTCATTAACCTCCCTTGAAGGTTAAAGACCTGGAACCCTGGGTTCTGAGCCCTTGGACACGTTTCTTGGCCTGCCTGAGCCTCAGTGTCCAGCCTCAGAGATGCGGTGAGGGTGCGGGGCAGGGAAAGCCCTGAGTGCAGAGTGAGAACGGAGATGCTATAGACATCGTTGCTTTCCCCAAATGGCTCAGGTAAAGTCGCCTGGTTATCAAATTCACATTGCTGCCATGTTGGGTGTTCTCAGGAGCTGGCTGGAGTTGCCAGGACCCGCTAGCTTGAGGAATCAGTCAGTACCTGGGAAGGATTTGGAATTCCTCCAAGGTGATAACCTATCTGCCAAGTCACTGTTGCCCCTGGGACTTGAGTGAGAAGAGACATTAATTAAGTAGAAATAGGCTGATTCAACTCCTAGGTGGATCCTCTGACCTTCCTTTTGGGGGTCCTCCCCTTCCGAGGGCCCTGTAGACAGCCCACAGGTCGCACGAGGAACCGTCTCCAGTCTCTCCCCGCTGCTTCCGAGTGCGCCGAGCAGCCCTTCAGAAGAGGGAGAACTCTGTGCTTCCAAGGCTGATGAGCTCCTTCTTGTCTTCACGCAGCCATGCCTCTCAAGCTGTCCTTGAAGGCTTCTTGTGCAGATGAAAAACTAGGTTTAATTAGCTCGATTCAGCAGTAACCTGGCATATTAACCAGCTTCCCAAGGAGAAACGTCTAATTGCTTAATGATGGGTTGAAACTTGGAGACTCCAGAGCAGAGCCTGGCATTCGGGCCAGGGAGCAGCAGAGCCTGGATGGCTCCAGCTTGGGCCGGGGCCATGCGGCTCTCCTGGCTGGTGCCTCTGCTCTGCCCACTCAGCGCCCCTGCACCTCCTGCCAGGCTGCAGGCGATTTTAGGGCACCGCTCTGCCCCCTGCCTGGGCCGTGCTGGTGGTGAGGGGGAGTGGCCCTCAGCAGTATTCCCTTCCTGTCACCCCTCTGGTGGAAGGTCCCTGCTGAGGCAGTTATCAGGGAGTGGCTTTGGGCTGGAGGACCTGCTGAGACCTGGAAGTGGCTCTGGGCCCCTGCTCAGTGTTTCTTCCTTCCACCTGGTGCTCAGAGAAGGGCTGCCAGACGAAATACAGGACACCCAGTGAAATTTTAATTTCAGATAAACAATGAATAATTTCTTAGTTTCAGTGTGTCCCAAATATCGCATGGAAAGGTTTTATTGTGTGGTGCACATTTGAACGCTGAAGAATTATTGTACTATGAATTATTGAATATTGAGTTATAAAAACTGAAAAATGACTCACTGTTTATTGAAATTCAAATTTCACTATGTGTTCTGTATTTTCATTTGCTAAATCTGGCACTTAAAGAATCTCCCTGCTATGCTCGGGTCCTAGGCAGGGCCTTGCAGGGACTCTGCCAGAGACGAGGCTACATACTGGGCAGTGCTCAACTCAGGTGGCTCTGCCCCTGAGGCCTCATTCAGCAAACTGCTACGGAGTCCTGCCTGGGCTGGCGCTGTGCCAGCACCAGCACGAGGGGTGGGGGGCGGGGGCAGAGGCAAGTGCCCCTCTCCATCTGCGGGACCTTGGGGACGAGCCACCCAGCCCCTCTTCTAGGCTGTGAGATTCATGTGAGATTAACCAGTGTGCTTCTTTGGTTCTTGTGAGGATGGAGGACCTCGTCCCTCCTACTGCCCGCTCTGCTATTCCTTTATTCACTGTTCTTGGGCTTCAGTCCAGAAGGAGCATCACTGCCTCAGAGAAAGCCTTTCCTGCCCCCTTGTAGGCCAGGGTTTCTAGTTATAAACCAGGGCCGCCAGTGCAGGTCAGTGAACAGGATGGGCTACAGAATCTGTGGGGCCCAGGGCAACATGGAAATGTGGGTCCACTTGTTCCAAAATTATTAAGAATTTCTAGACAAGTCCAGGTTCCATACTGCGTGACTGTACAGGGCGCACACCTGGGAAGCTGGTTCTGCTTGAGAGGGCCAAGGAGATCCAGAGTGGGGTGGGGGCTAGCTGGAGGGTGGGGTAGGGTTAGCAGGAGGGTGGGGGGGCTAGCAGGAGGGTAGGGTGGGGGTAGCAGGAGGGTAGGGTGGGGGCAGCAGGAGGGTCTGGAGCAGGGCGGGGCAGAGACTGAGCCAGACCTGCACTGCCTCAGGGGCAACACCGCGCCACGCAGCCTGGTGTGACCCTGCGGGTAGGACAGTGATGCAGTGTCTCCTAGTTTTTCAAGACAAGGTAGAATTTGTTTATTAATATGGTCTTTCTTAAATAGCAGCAACTGATTTATATTTCAGAAAATTCCTATGAAGGCAAAATCAAGTACCCTCTTTATAGGGTGGCATTTAGTGTGATTAATAATTATACACTCACCTGTGTGGTCACTAGATTTATCTGTGTCTCCCCCACAGTCACCTCCACCAGGGCCAGAGCAGTGACTGTGCATGTTTATTGTTTTACTCTCAGTCCCCAGCACCACATTTGGCACATGGTAGGTACGCAATAAATAATAGCAACAGTTGCTAAGACTTCATTCGTTTATAGGAACGCACCGTAGGGAGTTTGATGGACCTGCTTTCCCCCACTTAATAGCATGAGCATCTTCTCTGTTGTTAAATGTGATCACACCTGGAAAGCCTGAGACCCTGCACATGTGGCAGTCACTCCGTAAATGTCAGCTGCCTGGGCCGCAGTGGTTGACCCTTGTATGTCCTGGGGGAAGCTTATGGATAGGCTAGGAGAGCATGCTTGAGTGTGCCTGTCTCTCTGTTCTCAGGATGCCAAGTTTGTGGAGGAACGAAGGAAGCAGCTCCAGAATTACCTGCGCAACGTCATGAACAAAGTCATCCAGATGGTCCCCGAGTTTGCCACCAACCCCAAGAAAGAGACCCTCGTTCAGCTGATGCCCTTCTTTGTGTAAGTACCGTCCACGGGGACGTGCTCGCCCACACGTCCTTTTTTCTCTCTTCTGTGGATGGGCAGCAGAGCGTGTCTGTGTCCTAGATGCCCCAGGACCCAGTGTGCCCCGGGAGCTGTGGGAGACGCAGCCACAGCGCTTTGGAGTTCCTAGAGGGCTCGTGAAAGAGAGTCTGCAAATGAGCATTGTTGATTTGAGGTTTGCAAATAAATTCAGGGCTGTGTGGTTTTATACTTTTGTGCATTGTGATCACAGGAAAGATTCATTTTCTGTGCAGCTTATAGAAGTTCCAGAGCCAAAATGCTCTCTCAGTGTCTTTTGCCTGGTTAATGAACCCAAAGAAAAATTCTCAGACTCCCACTGGTACCGACTTAAATGATTTTTGTATTAATATTACTTACTTAAAACTAGGTATAAACACACTTGGAACTAGGTATAAATTCCTTGTTTTTACATGTTCTTGTAAAAGTAAAACTATTTTTAAAGAAGTTTACACACTAAGCGCTTACAACATAGTTACAGTTCAAAGTTGTCAACGTAATGCTGGGACCATTTTTCTGAAACCCAGTCCTTGCGCGCAGTGGTGTGTGGCGGGCCTTTTTGGTGCGCCCTGTGCCGTGCCAGTGTGCCTCCTGACTCCATTCTGCCCATCCTTCTTGGGTCGCGTTGCCCGCAAACATCTGTGCAGCGCCTTCAAGCAGGTGGCCCTCACTTGGTGTCACTACCTTGTCACCGATGAGTCCACTTTGTCCTATTCGGTCTCTTATAGCCTGAGACATTTACATCCTTAGAATGTTGAGAACTGGAATGATGAAACGGTACTTAGTGTTTAAAGGGTCTTATCTAAAATATCATCATCCCAATGGAAACACAACACAGAAACACAGAGCAAACCTGTGGCTTCCCCACAATGGGAGTGGGACTCGTCTTTTGAGAAACATGGGCCTGAGCCTGTGTGATTTACTGAGATAAAGTAAGAGTTTCCTTTCACTGAAGTTCTCTAACACGCTGTGCTCAGGGTGGGAGGGTCTGACTGTTGTAACGGTGACGCTGCAACATAAAACAGGGGGCTTATTTCTGCTTCTGATCATGGGGGTCTCCGTCAGCGTCACACCCCCCAGTCCCCTAGTCGAGCTTCCAACCAGACAGACGTGGGCAGCACTGCCGCTCACACCTGCTCAGGGCCTTTGAGATGCTCGCCAGGCTGGCTGCGTGTGCTTTTCTAATTGTTTTAAGGCTTTTATGAGAAGATAAAATTTTTTCATGCTGCCCGTGATGAAAGACGCCCACCGTACTGAAAGCTATTTTTGTATTCGGTTATCTGTGGTGCCAGGGCCTTGATCTCGCTGTTTTGAGAGCGCCACAGTAGTACAGGAAAGGAGTTCCTGGTCTTTAGGAGGCCGCCCCCAGCCCAGGATGTGTATTGGAAGTTAACCTCTCACCGAGTCCTCTGCATTTTGGCTAAATTCCCTGATGAAAATTGAGTTAGAGAGTCTATCCTAAGGCTCAGATGCTATGAAAGGCCGCGTGCCGCCGGTCTGAGAAGGAGAAAACCCTGCCCCACACAGGCAAGCTGGTGGCCTTCCTGCCTGGCACATCCTGGCATCTCTGGTCCAGCGCTCAGCAAACATGAGCCCGAGGAACTGTGAAAATTGTGTGTTAATGAGAGCGTCTCAGTGTGTTGTGCAATCCCAGCTGCACTGGTTGCCATTAATCAGAGCTGGGAGAGAAACCTTTTGTGCCTGATTAGCACAGAGAACATGAGGTTCAATTTCGTGGGCTTTAAAAGACACGAAGAATTTCAGTAGGAGATTGTGGCAAATGACACAATATTGACATCAAATTCCTGACTGAACATTGGTCTGGACCCCAGATGAATTAAACAGCTTTTCTCTTGGTTTTTGTTGTATCTCTAAATTAAGCTTCCCTCTCCCTTTGTCTTTTTGAGTGAGATGGGGTTACAGGTCGGAATTTGCAGGTTGTTTCATCGTGGGGAGTGGAAGATGAGCTGGTGAACCCACGCGATCATTTCGCCTGTGTGCTCGCACGGAAAACAGAGGAACTGGTGTTTCAGCTCAGGAGCTCACCCTGAGGGAGTCCTAGTGTTTTTGCTTTTTCTTAAACCTCTCTTGGTTAAGGAACTAAATCCTGAAAAGCATATTTTTAAAATAAATCTTGACAGATTCCCTTGGCTCTTTCAAATTCAGGATCCTAAAGGTCAGCTTCAGCTACTGAACACAAATGGCCTTGTGTACTAGGCCAGCGCGCTCCCTTCCTTCCCTCCCATTGGCGAGCAGTTACTATAGGCACTGGCTTAGCGGGTGACCTGCTGCATCTGCCTGAGAGCCCATTAGGTGGGCACCATGTCTCCACTTTATTAGCTGGAACCTTACAAAGTTGCCAATAAAAGGTCAAAGTCCTAAGGTTCCAGCCCCTACTCTGAGGAAAGTGAGGCTCTGAGAAGTTAGTTACCTCTCTGACCCCTGGCTGACCCACCAGCACGTGGCAAGCCTGGGCCGTGTGGTCCCATAGCCCACGTTCAGGGCACAGATGACCGACCCACGACTTGAGGTTGGAGCCTGACCCTCTGACCTGTCCAGTGGGGTTTGGTTATTTGTTTTTCATAATTGAAGTCTTGCCATCATCAAAAAATTAGAAGGTGTCAGATTTTTAAAAAATCAGATATCAGGCTTCTCTTGAAAATGAGAATTGGTCACACCTTGTTCTGAAGTGAATGTTCCTTCCTCCCACCCCAAATCCACATGTTGAAGTGCTGCCCCCCACTGTGATGATATTTGGGGTCTTTTAGAAGTGATTAGGTTTGGATGAAGTTGTGAGGCTGGCCTCATGATGGCATCACTGCCCCTAACAGAAGCAGAAGAGAGACCTGAGGGTCCCCTCTCTGCCATGAGAGGCCACAGTGAGAAGGCAGCTGTCTGGAAGCCAGGAGAGCTGCCTTCCTTCGCTGGGAACCAAATCTGCTGGCTCTTTGAGCTTGGACTGTCAGCCTTCAGAACTGTGAGAAATAAATCTGTTGCTTAAAGCACAAATAGTGTGGGGCATTTTGTTATGGCAGCGGGACAGACAGATGCCTACTTCCACTTTCACTCAACCACACGTGGCTATAGCTTTGCCTGACGTGCTGCCTTGTCCCCATGGAGCTCCACTGCCCCCTCATTGTCTCTTGGACACCGAGCCAAGCCTTCCTTGGTCTCTTTTATTGGTATTTGGCCGTTTTTCTCGTATATTCAATTGGCGTCACTCTCTCACATTACCTGCCTGGCCTCTGTAGACACCCGAGTTTGCAGTCCTGCCTCTTACCCACTGCTCAGATGGCCTCTCCACACAGGGTTTGGATGTGAGGACCAGACATTGCATGTTACCCATGATGAATTTGGCTCACCCTTGTGTTCCCAGGTATGTTCTATGAGCTAGTCCACTGTTAAACTTCAGAAAAGGTGGTCCCACTCCAGTTTGGAGCAGGAGAGGGAAGATGGGCAAGGGAATAAGAGCCTGTGGGTAGAATTTGCTTGTGGTTTTCTTCTGGTATTTTGTATTTGTGTGTGTGTGTGTGTGTTTTTTTTTTTTAATAAATATTCCTTAAAACTATCAGGCTTGTGCAGCCTGGAGTCCAGTATTACATGGGACCTGCTTTTGCACACACTTTTCTGGTTTATTTTTTTCTGTTTGCTGTGTCAGTATGTCACTGTGTTCTGCAAGGGGCACCATGACTTCCAGGTATTCTACCATCTGTACAAACCTGAGAGTTGAAGAATCAGCAGGTTGAATTTTTTCTCCAAATCTCTCTGCCTCCGTTGCCTCCCTTGCTAATGCCAGCGGCAGTCTCTGCAGTAGAAAGTAGGGCAGTAGGGGGCGAGCCCCTTTTCCGTTTTGAACTCCGTGCGTCCGCCTGGCCCAGGTGGGGACCAGAGTCTGCCCACCAGAATGGCAAGTAGACAAGTGGCAGTTCCCCCAAACCGTCTTCTTCTGGGAGCCCCATATTCTTTGTGTTGCCCAGACATTTCAGAGAAAGGTGTACTCTGAGACGTGACACGTGGCAGATGTTAGCAGATACTGAGGGAAATATCAGGTGTGCTTTTGAAAGCACATTAATGAAGGGAGGCCTGGATTCCAAGAATTCATCCTGCGAAACTGGACCGCAAGCCAGTGAAGGCTTAAATGCTTTGCTGTGCTGTCATTTAGTGTGCTATTAAAATAGGGCTTTTTTTTTGCAGAGTAATTTATCCTTGGGAAATGTATCATATTCTGCTGTTCCTTGAGGGGAGAGAAAGTTACGGGGGTGGAAACTGGAGTAATGTAGGTCACAGCACAAATTCCCCACTGGATTTTCAGCAGAAAATGCAGTCGATGTTTTTCGCACCCCCATCTGCTGCCGCATTCACTCTTAAACTTAAATTTATTTTTTGCTGAAATACGAGCTGCTGTGTTCTCCCAGTGAGCAGGGGTTTAGCTCGAGGATGAAATGCTCCAAACTGTGCACCGCCAGAGGTCACCTGGACTTCAGTCGATACCCTCTGCTTTACTTGTCACTGCCTCCAGGACTCAGACCGCTCCTTCCGAGGGACCTTCAACTCACATTGCTTTGTTAGCCCAACCGTCCAGGCTCCAAAGTCTTCAGTGTTGCCCAGGTGCCAGAAAGGAGTACAGATCCTATTCCTGAGGTCTCAGAACGTGTGGCTGGACTGGCAGACTGCTTAGGTGTGGACAGTGTTTTAAAGAAAAATATTTAAAATATGTAAATATAAATAAAATATAAAAAGTTGTGTAACTGTATAATGATGGATGTTAACTAGATTTATTGTGATCATTTTGCCATATATACAAATATCAAATCGTAATGTTGTACCCCTGAAACTAATATTATGTTTTATGTCAATTATACCTCAATTTTTTAGAAAAAATTGGTTTGTTTTTTTTCTGGTAGGTAAAATTATGGGCTATCTTCTTGCTTGTTTTCTCATAATATTCACTGCTTTTTAAATGAGAAGAGATAATCAAAGTTATTTTTACAAAAAAATGGGAGAGAAACAACATATATCTCATATGCCTTGAAATAGTGATAATAATTATATTTGTATTGTATTGAATTGAAAGACGTAGAGAATATATAAAAATGTGGAAGACTTTCATGGGATAAGTGTCCCCCAGCCTGGCACCTTTCCGACCTCTCCCTCTTGGATTTGCCCTTGGCCTGCTTCACTGATTCCCATCAGCGACCTGGTCCTCAAAGGCAGATGAGTTTGAGACCCCTGCTTGCCAAATGGAAAGTGTGGAGACTTTGGAGTCAGCGATATCCCAGCTCTACCACTAAGGAAGGGGTGATCTTGGGCAAAGGATTGGCCTCCGCAAGTCTGAATTTCCTCCTGTGTAAGATGAGAAGTACCACGATGGCTGACCTGTTGGGGTGACTGTTAATAACATGGATTATTCTGAAGTCAGCCTTTCTCTCCTTCCTTCCCCTCTGGGTTCCTCCAGCTACGGATAAGGTGACTCTGGGCCCGCCCTGGGGAAACTGGGCCTCCAGCTGAGCTCCAGCTTTGTGGGGAGGTGAGCATGGCCTGGGCCCAGACAGCAGCCCTGCTCTGAAGCGTGGTTGTCCCCAGCAGGAAAACACCAAGGCCTCCTTCCCCAGAGGCCCTTCCCCTGGAGGACCTGCGCCTGTCACCTGAGAGATGGCATGCAAATGGGCTGTTAAGGGGTGCAGCGCAAGTTCGGTCCCCAGGGTGCTGGCCTTCCAGGTCTGCAGGGCTCCCACCCTAGGAGATCACAATGAATGGCTCTTTTTGAAAATGATGAGGGCGACAGCTCTTCTCCCTGCTATTCAGATAGCCTCCCTGTCCCCCAGGCTGCCCACCAATTGCAGTGATTATGTTCCATTTCTGCCATGTCTCTCCATCTGGTGGTGACAGGAGGGAGGTCACCTCCACAGAGAGGAGGGGAAAGGGCAAGGAAGAGGGTGATGGGCCCGGCTTTTACAATTTCCAGAGAAAGTGGGGGAATCTGGAACATCTCCAGGACAGAAGCTCTGCTGAGTGGGTATATGGGAAGTTCTCAAATATATGAATGTATGGAAAGGAGCTTGTACTCAGCAAACATCTCTTTCATCCAGCCACTGTTTATTGAGCACCTACTAAGTACTCAACAAATGCTGGGGATATAGTAGAGAGCAAAACAGAAAAAAGCTAAAAAGTCCTCTGCCTTTACAGAGTAGGGGAGATGGAAAATGGACACGCATATAATATACCACTAAGGGAAAATGAAGAAAATCGATGTAGAATTAGAGACTACAGAATCACACAGGGTGTTTTCTGTAAAATGGTCAGGAAAGGCCTGTCTGAGGGAAGACCCTGTGAATTCCTCAGGGGAGGGTGTTCAGGCAGAGGGAACAGTAAGTGCAAAGGATCTGAGGCAGGAATGAGTTGAGTGTGTCAGATGATGCCAGCATGGCCAGTATGGACCGGGCAGACCGGGAGGAGTTCACCAGGGCCTCAGAGGTCATAACAATGACTGAGATTTACTCTCTTCTTCTTCTTTTTTTTTTTTTTTAAGATTTTATTTATTTATTTTTAGAGAGAAGGGAAGGGAAGTTGAGAGGGAGAGAAACATCAATGTGTGGTTGCCTCTCACATGCCCACTACTGGGGACCAGGCCTGCAACCCAGGTATGTTCCCTGACTGGGAATCGAACTGGCGACCCTTTGGGTTTGCAGACCCGCACTCAATCCACTGAGCTACACCAGCCAGGGCAGATTTACTCTCTTTTGAAAACATTTTACTTATTTACTTTTGGGGGTAGGGGAGAGAAAGAGAAACATCAACACATGAGAGAAACATTGATAGGTTGCCTCTCGCACACTCCCCAACTGGGGACTGGGCCTGCAACCCAGGCATGTGCCCTGACCAGGAATCAAACCAGTGACCCTTTGCCTTTCAGGACAATGCTCAACTAACTGAGCCATGCCAGTTGGAGCTGAGATTTATTCTAAGTCAGTTGGGAAGCCACCAAAAGGTTTGGAACAGGGTGTGACATGACCTGGTTTATGGTTTTAAAATCTCACCCTGGATGTGGGATTGAGAATGGCCTTGGGGGGAGCAGTTTGCAAGGCTTTTTTAGGGTCCTGGCAGGAGGAGTTGGAGACTTGGCAAAGGGAGGCCAGTGTGACGAGCAGTTGTCAGGTGGTAGAGAAGAGGACTTCTACAACATGCCTAGGGTCCTGCCAGACCAGGCAGCGATACAGATGCCCCCCGGCTGCTCAGTACAGACACACTTTGCATTCAAGCCAACAAACATTTATTGAGCACATACTCTTCATAGGCCCCAGGGCTAGCAGGGAGGTTGGTAAGGGCATTACACAGATGGGCCCAGCACCTGGGCCTACATATGTGTAGGTCATGATATTACCAGGCAGCATGTCTCTCATTGACTTAGCAGGAGTTGCAGAGTGCCTAGTTATGTGTCAGACTGCCCGGTTTGTACCCCAGTTTTGCCACTGACTAGCTAGGTGGCCCCGAGCAAGTCACTTAAGCTCTCCCGGGCCTTATGCCTTCATCTGTGTGCGGTGGAGATAACAGTAGCATCCACCTGATGAGGTGTCCGTGAGGGCTACATGAACATGCACATGCCAAGCTTTTCGAGCAACACCTTTCACATAGTAAGCTCTGGATGTATGTAACTATTTTTTACCAGCAGAAAGGGAACATGGGGGAAGGAGAGTCTGGGGAGCAGACGTTTTGGAGGAAGTGATAAACTTATGGTATTAAAAAGACACTGAAGCACCACAGAAAGATATGAAATGAAATACACGTCACATGCCCCTCTGCTGTGCGTCGTGCCCCCACCCCTACCCTGTGATCGCTGTCGGGTGTCTTATGTAACCGCAGAAATTGTCAATGCTTACGTAAACCAGAGACACCCTCTACACAGTGATCCGTGGTTTGCCTTTTGAATTTAGTAAAGCAGGCTCATTCTTTTTGAAAACTATGTAGTATCCACTGCAATGACTGTTTTGTAACTTATTACACTTTGCTCTATTTCAACATTTAAGATGTTTCCAGATTTTTTTCCCCTCAAACTGTTGCCAGGAATGTTTCAATAGATACACGTTTTGGCATGTAGGTCTGTAGGATTGATCCTTACGGGCGACTCTGGCTCAGATGGCAAGTGCATTTAAAAATTGTTTAGGTACCACAAACCCCACCATCATATACCAATTTAGTATGTGGAATTTTGATGGCAGAGAAGGGAGAGGTGTTCTTTCCACATGTACAGAACCGCTGCCAAGTTCAAAGAGCCCACGTCATGTATTGGGCTCCTTGCCCTGTGGTCAGGATGTTCTGCAAAGCAAGGCTGGGATCTGAGGGCGGGAGGTCTCTGAGAAGGGAGGCCCTTGCAGGCCTTTGAGATCATGTCTGTGCTTTGGGAGTGTCATGATGACAGCTGGGGCGACAGGGAGTGGGGATGGGAGACGGGGTAGGGCACTTTCATAGTTACGCAGGGAAAAGGTGAGTGCGGGGAGGGATGAACCAGCCCATTGCCAAGTTTTGGAGGCTGGATGTCTAGGCGAATGGTGGTCAAGGGGCTGGAGAGGGGACCGGTTTGAGTCTGGTAGGTGGGAACGAGGTGTTGGGTTTAGAAACTGGTCTCTCTCAGGGCCTGCTAGGATTGCATACTCTGACCTTGGTATCAGGTCAGGAAACACTATGTTTCCAAATCTTGGAAAAATCAGTCAAGAAATCAAGAAGAAATACTATAATTCTCCTGTGAAAATTAAAGTGCAACAATCCACATTCGTGCTTTGAAGGAATCCACACCCAGCAGAGAGAAGCAAGAGCAGGAAGAGCCAACAGAGAGTTGGAGGTTAAGGTCAGCATTTCCAGGAACTAGGACAGGAGCTCGTAGGAGAGAAATGGTCACGATCTAATTAGTCAGTCTTGCGTTTTTAGCTGATGCTGTGTTGTAAGTGTGTGTTCATGGCGCTGTCTGCTGCAAACAATGAGTCACTCTTGCAAATAAATACTAATAAGTTTTTGTGCACAGTATACTTGATGTGAATGGCAGTCCAAGAAAAAATAAGTTTTGGAAGCACAGTAACTCCTTATATTAGCAATTTCCACAAGCAATTCTGTGTGTTCAGAGACTCACTTGGGCGCACTGTTATTCCAACAGTTCCCAATAGTGTTTTCCAGTGTTTGAATATTTGCTCCAGGCTATGATGATTCTCTGTAAATACTACCAAACTAAATATTTTTTATTTATTAAGCAAGTCATTTTAGATTTCCACAATAATGAATAAATAGTATGAAGAATGTTGGGAATATTTTAAGGCTAAGTTATGATTTGGGGAATTGTCAAGAACTCCCAGGAATTCTGACTTCTTGCTTTTAAATCCCAAAGGGTCGTCTCTTTCAGGAATTGGGAAATCGTAGCTACTCCTTGGGGGAAAATTTCCTGATATGAACTTGGGAGCAGTAAATGCAGAGGTGGGGAAGGTGTTCAGGGAAGGGGACAGTGTAAGAGGTGACAGCCAGGATGGAAGCTGAGGACAGGGCCAGCGGTGCAGAGCCAGTGGAGCCGAGGGAGAGGAGGGTGGAGACTGGGAGGAAGCAGAGTGTTTCCCAGAGAAGGCTCCTGCAGAATTAGCAGCTAGTCTCAGAGCATCAAGAACAGCAAGCTGTCCTCCTTCTTCACTGCCAAGTTGGCTGAGGACCACGGAGCAGGTGGCACTGCACAGCTGTCACCCTGGTCACGGCGGAGCCCTGTGAACAAGTCACCGAGGGCCACGGAGGGGAAGCAGTGCTTTTGCAAGCGCCAGCCGGCCTGTCACGTCTCTCGCTGCAACCTTGGCTCCACCACCCTGCTTAGACACACCACCACTTCCGACAGGAGGGCCTCTCTGCAGGAACTGGGTTCTGGACCTGGACTGTCTGAGGCATTGGAGGATGTTTGCTGCCGTTTTGTACAACGGGGCCGTTTATTCCCACGTGGAGCCCTGTGAACAGTTCTGCCTGGAAATTCACTTCAGTGACTGCTTGGGGAACTATAAACCCTTGGGGTCCGTGAATAACTTAGACCAGAGAGAGGCCATTTGAACTTGTAGAGTCTTTGACACTTTCCAAGGTGTTGGTGCTTCATTTGGGCATGACAGAGGGCAACGCAGTGATGCCTCACCCCCAGCTCAGAGGACACCGTGAACAGACTTGTAGAAATTAGTGGGGAAACCTTTTTACCCAATGCAGCCTTTTGTCGCTGTCTCTTAGCTCCCACCTCTTATCCCCACTGTTATTTGGGGTAGGAAGCAGCTCGCCATCAGGACTGACACCCCTAATAGGGACAGACATGCCTCAGTGGGAGGGCCCTCCTGACTTGCTTTTGTGACTTGTCAGCATCTTGCTTGTTGATGCTTGACGCCTTCCCAGCATCTAAGATCAACAGAGCAAACACCCCCAATTTACCCCTCTCAGCTGGGGACCATGGTAGACTCAGGTACCTGTAGGGAAGAGGTAGGTCATTTAAGTGAATAAAGCCTAAAAGTGTGACATTCGGGAGGGGTGGGGAGTGGAGCTCATAGACGCTGTCTAGGAGGATCAGCCACTACTCACCCTAGGCGATTATTGCTATGTAGGACTGTAGGTTGCCATATCTTTGAATTTTCCAATAAATGGCAGAAACCTGTAACTAGATATAAAATCAAATCTTCAAATTACATAGTTGGAAACTAATCTGTGAGCCAAACAAAATTTCTGTGGGCTACATATGGCCTATTGGGTACTAAAAGTCTCCTCACGTAAAAGGGGACTGCATTAGATCTGTTCAACACGTGAAGGGGACTACAGGGTGGAAGGAGGCAGGGACCCACTCTGTCCCAGGGAACTATGATGATGAGATGTTGACCGGGGTTACTCTGACACCAGGCCCTCAAGACAGAGCATCCCTTGGCATTCTGACTGAGGTCACCTTCACAGTTTGGGCCCGACAACTGATGCATCCATCGACACAGTCCCCAGGCAGTAGATTTCTGCTTCAAATCCAAGTACATCCCATCACCCTGCCCTCTCCCTGTATGGAAGGTACTGTATCCCCAGAGGGCCCCTCGACCAGCCATATGTTTGATTCTTCTGGGCAAAGTGCCTGCCTGAGTGTCTTCTCTGTGGCAGTTTTTTGTTTCTGACCTTTGCTGGCCATAGGCGGTGCTTGTGTACCTATAAAACAAACCAACCAACCAGCCTGTAATTCTGTAATTTTCAGTAGCTCACCAAGGGACATGGGTTCTTAGAGGGCAATGGCATCTATTCCGGGGAGCTAGTCACAGATTATTAGGGTTGAAAAGGAAGTCTGGCTCTCACCTGTTAAGTTCAAGACACAAATTCTATTCACAGGTACAATTTACCCGAAAGGTTCTCGTGCAGAGCAGCTGTTGCAGGACTATTTATTCTGATTTTGTTGGTGTTCCTACTTTCTCTCAGTCACTACCCCTGCCCTATATGCTCCATTGGGTTTCCTAATTCCCCCATCTGCATGGTTCTCAACTGGGGGAAGTGTTACCTCATTCCCCAACCCCAGGGACAGTGGCAGTGAATGGAAACATTTCTGGCTGTCACACTGGGGGGATGCACTACTAGAACCCCGTGGGTAGTCTGGTGATTCTGGTAGACATCCTACCATGCACAGGACAGCCTCCCACAACAGAGTTATGGGACCCAAGATCAGTGGTGCAAAGGTTGAAAAACCCTGGTCCGGCCCACGAAGCTGGACTGGCATTGGCTCTTGTTTAACCGGCTGCAAACTCCTGTGGCTCCATGGCCAAGCAGGAGATAAGGAGAAGAAACCAGGTGTCAGGCTAGGGGGTTTTCTTGCATTAAGTCTTCACATCTACCTTTGAGATTGGTGTTATTGCTCCCTTTTTTCAGACGGAGAAACCGAGCCCCCAACAGTGAAGTGACCTAGCCATGGTCTCACAGCTAAGATATGGTGGAGTGGGGAGAGTAAGCTGACTCTGTATGGTTCGGCAGCCCCTATCCTTTGTCACCGTGCAGTCAAAATGAAGCATGTCATAGAGCACTCCTAAATATCTGCATGTTGGGCTCCTTCCAAGGTCTGGACTGAAATGGTTGTCCTCCATGCCCCCAGGACAGAAAGCCCACACTTTTCACACACACTCATTGCCTCGCCTCTGCAGGGTCTCTGCCACCTGGGTGGTGCTGTCCAAGGTCCTACCGTCTCTCCCTCTTTGGGGTTAACTCCTGAGTACCTGCTGCACAGAGAGGCCTGGGAAATAGGGCTGAGGAGGGTTAAGGAGTGAGGGCTTTGACCCTGTTGAGAGAAGTGGTCTGAGAAATCCTACCCCTCCTCTTCCTAACTGGTTTGCTTCTGAGCCATGGCCCCTTCTTGTTCTTCATTAGTCAAGTAAGCCCATGATGTTTTAGTCATACCAGAAGAGCAAAGAGAGCAAAGGCCCTGCCTTGGCCCAGGAACACTCTCCTTTGAGCACACAGCTGCTGGCTTGGCTGGCATCACTCAGAAGGTAAAGCAGGTCATGGACTGTTGAGTAGGAACAGGATCCTTGTTCTTCTTTTTCACACATGAGAACTTGCTATGGCAGAGTTGTGGGTATTGCTCACACTGGCTTGTTCTGGGGAGGCAGGTTGAGAAATTAGTGATCCAACAGGAAACAAGCCATTCCGTCAAGGTTTGGGATGTAGCTTGTTTCATGGCTTTCACATGAAAGTCATAAAGAACGGCATTGTCGACAGAAAGGGCTGCAGTGAGGCAGGCCTGGGTTTCGCTTGAGGCCCTGTCATTTATTAGCTTGGTAAACTTGGATTACACCCTTTAAAGACTTTGTGCCTCAATTTTCCCATCTGTAAAATGGGACAGATAATAGGCCCTATCTCAGAGGCAGATTCGAAGATTTAACAAGACAGTGCCAGAGCACTTCACACCAGGTACATAGTAAGCATTTACCAGTTTTCCTGTGGCTGCAGTGATAGCAATAATTGTTTCTGTTGTTAGCAGGAGTATGCACAGCTCATCTCTGGCTCCTTAGAACCAGGGAAGACCTTGGAGCTATGGGACTTTCAAAGGAACACACAGCAAGCACACTCACTGAGGATATTCGGGAGACGGTATAAATTTCTCCATCAGTCTCCCCACCATGGTCACTCCTTTTCTTCCCAAATATCAGTCAAATTAATCTGGAAGACTGAGGCTCTGTGATCTTGTTAATATTAAGATGACATCCCTATGGCCAAGCCCCACATTTTTGAGCCCAGAGGCTGCAAAGTACCAGATCACCCCAAAACAATGGACCTTCACCCCCGCAAACCTGTTCAGTATGATGAGCAGTTAGAGTTCATTAGAACAGGTAGGCCAAAGCTTTGTTACTAATTTCTTATATGATTCATTCAGCAATTTAGTACCTAACTGAAAAGCAAGGCTTTGAGTCAGACAGATCTTGGTTCAATGTCAGCTCTACTACCCAGTAGACCTATGACCTTGACTTCTTGTGCCTCCATTTTCCTGTCTATAAAATGGGTCCAGTAGCACAGACCTTGCAGGCTTGCTGAGAGGATTAACTGAAATGCCACCTAATAGGAGCTTCTTCAAGGGAAGCTATTTCAGCTGCAGTCACATTTCCCTTAATTCTTTGTACAGACCTTCACTTCAATCTCAATGTGATTTGAGTTGAAAGCTTAGATATTATTATAATTGCTTGCCCTACTTCATGTCTTATATTTTTAAACATTAGAGCATCTGAAAATTCAGTTTGGAGCAAAGGAGGCTGGTTAGGTTATTTTTGGCACAGTTACCTCCATCCTAGTTTGGGTTAGTAAAAGAAATAATAATAAGCATCTCTAATATCAGGAAGGTGAGGCTGTGCCACACAAGAAGTTGATGGCCCTCTGCAGACCAAATTATCTTGTCCCACCAACATGGAACCAGTGTCTGTGATAGCTTTCTTCTCAGCGGGTCACACAATTGCACAGGACTCTGCATTTCTCCCTGCACTTCTTAGTGACACCTGCGAGTGAGAGCTGAGAGCGGTCACTTCATTGGGTTCTGTAGCGGTTATCCACTACCATGTGAATGCTGTGTAATGAACACCCATTGTATGCTTGGTGGCCTCCAGGGACAATGACATATCGCTTATGCACTGAGTGGCAGGCTGGGAGGCCCAGCCGATTTGGCTCCATTTGCTTCCATGTTTAGGATGGCCTTGACTGGGAGTGATGGGACGCCTGGGGCCTGGCAGAGCGAGGCTGGGTTTGTGTGGCGGAGTGAGAGCAGGGAAAGCCCAGTCGTTGTGACACCTTCCAAGCTCTGACTGTGTCCTGTTTGCTCACATCCCATTGGCCAAGGCAGATCCCGAGGCAGAGACCAGGGTCAGAGCGGGAGGGTGTTGCAAAGTCACGTGGCAAAGGACAAGATGCAGAGAGGGGTGAATTCTTTGGGCTGTTTTTGCAACTACCACAGATTAATAACTTCTCCTAGATAGGATGTGAAAGGGTATGACTGGGTGGGGTGGTGGGCGCAGCTGTGAAATTCTGCAAGTGATATTTTAGCTAATAAGAAGATGGAAGAAAGGCCAGTGACTAGAGCCCAGATGGTCCATAAATCAACAGTGGCACTCAGAGAGGGGGCATTCCTCTGTGTTCTGGGAAAGGGCCGAGTCAGGGTCTTTAATATATTGACCAGAGTCCTGCTTCTTTGACTTAAAAGACAAATTTTAGCAAATAGTAAAATTGACTTCGGTGGGGGGCGGGTTCAGTTCTATGAATTTTAATACATGTATAAATTTGCACAACCACCACCATCACAGTCAGTATATAGGACAGTTCCATCGCCCAGAAAAACTCTCTTGTGCTATCCCTTTATGGTCACACGTTCCCCAGCCCCAAGTCCTGGAAACCGTGGATCTGTTCTCTGTCATGGTAGTTTTGTCTTTTTGAGAATGTCACCTACACGGAACCATACAGTAAGTGACCTCTTGCTTGTTTCACTCAGCACAGTTCCTCTGAGATTCATCCACATTGTTGGGTATATCAGAAGTTAGTTCCTTTATTGCTGAGTAGTATACCATTATATGGATATACCACATTTTGTTTATCCATTCACAAAAGACACGTGTTTGTCCTAGTTGTTGACAATTTTGAATAGAGCTAATACAAACATTCATGTGCAACTTTTTATGTGAACTAAATGTTTTATTTCTCTGAGGTAAATACATAAGAATAGGGTGGTAACTGTGTTCTGGAGTGGCTGTACCATTGTACACTCTCACAGTCGATGCCTGAGAGAGCTGCAGATACCCTGCACCCACGTTAGCACTTTGTATTGTCAGCTTCTTATTTTAGTCATTCAAAGGGTGTGTAGTAGATGTCATCGTGGTGTTAGTTGCCATTTTCCTAATGGCTAATAATATTGCTCAGCTTTTTGTGTGCTTATTTTTCTTAGCTATGTTCTCTTTGGGGAAATGTGTGTTCGGGTCTTGTGTTCGTTTTTAAAACTTGGGTTGCTTGTTGTTTTACTGTTGAGTTTTGATGGGTCTTTATATTTTCTATATACAGGTCCTTCATCAGCTAGGTAATTAGCAAATATTATCTCCCGATCTGTGGTTCGCCTTTTTATTTTTTCTTAACAGAAGTTTTTGACTTTGATGAAATCCAATTTCTCAGATTTTTTATTGTGAATCATGCTTTTGGTTTCATATCTAAGAATTCTTTACCTAATCCAAGGTTATAAAAATTTTCTTCTAAAAGTTTTATAATTTTACATTTGACCTGTGACTTGTTCTGAGTTAACTTTTGTATAAGATGTGAGGGTTGGGTCAAGGCTAAATAGTTCCATGACTGCACCCCTGTCCAGCAACAAGTGGAGGGGCCAGAGAGAAAAAGGGACCACAGCTTTTCCGATTGAAGAGGAAGATTTCCCCCTTCAGTAGATTTCCATGGCTGTTGTAACACATTACCACAACTTAGTGGCTTAAAACAACATGAATTTATTCTCTTACAGTTCTGGAGGTCAGAAGTCCAAAATCAGCTTTTAGTCAGCTGACACTAGACTGAAGTCACAGTGTCGGCAGGGCTGGTTCCTTCCAGAGGCTGTAGGGCAGAATCTGTTTCCGTGCCATTCCCAGCTTCTAGAAGCTGCTCACATCGGGACCCCTTCCTTGCAACACTCCAGCCTCCACTTCATCCACTGCTCTGTGCATGACCTCCTACCTCCCTCTTACAAGGCTGTTCTCAGTCACATTGGGCCCACCCTGATAATCCAGGATAATCTCATCCCAAATCCCTAAATTAATTACATCTGAAAAAATCCCTTTTGCCATATAAAGCATCAGGGATTAGGATGTGAATATCTTTGGGCAGCCATTGTTCATCTTACCACACCCTCCCCCTCAGAGTTTTAGGCGCTCTTGGGCAGCTGTGAGGTGTGAGGTGTGAGGAAACAGAGGGGAGAGAGAAAAGAAACACGGATGTACCCCCACTCTTTCTGAGCATTAATTGTCCGCTTTCCCGTTCTCTGAGCTAGAACTAGGGGGCTCTCCTGGAGCCCTCTGGCCATGCCCTGCCCACTTTCAGGGGTTCAGCTGCCTTGATCTCAGGCTGAAGGAAACTTGAAGTGAAAAATGGTAAACTCAATGCAGGTTTGATGATTCATCAGATTCTGGTCATCATCTCCAATCCACCTGCCATTACTTACTTTTCAGAGTCCTCGAATAGCTGCCTTGTGCTTTCTCTCTGGGTTTGATAGCTGCATTTGATAGGATGAGCTTACTCCATCTTACCCAGCACTGTCCATAGCAAAGTATTAGGGAAGAGTTGCATGCACACAGAAGGGGTGTGCTATGTAAACATGCATTATGTCAGGGAGTGAATGCTCAGCAACAGGGATATTTCAGTAATATTATGATGGCCAGCATTTACGGAGCACTTTCCACCTGCCAGAATGATCTTACTTAACTTTTACAATTCTCCCTATGAGGGTAATTACATGGTCCATTTTACAGATGAAGAAACTGAGGGTCAGAGTGTCTGATTAACAAAAAATTCATATTTACTGAGTGATGAAGCCAGGATCACGTGACTCCAGGACCTCAAGTTACAACCACTCCACCATGCAGTCTTCAGCTATTAGGACTGCCAGACCACTCACCACAGCCCAGCCTCCCTCCTGAGTTTGAACCTGACCATATCTCTTTCTGACTTCATCAAGTCTTCCTTTAGCCGTCTAACACCCCATTACCACTACCATCAGGCAGGGATGGGCCCCCCCTTGATTCCCATCACCACATGTCCTGACTTCCCTCCTTCCTGGCAGCCAGTGCTTCGTGCTGATTTTGAAACTGGAAAAGCCGGTGTTTGTGCTGCCTGTCACTACCAGACCCGGTAAGCAGAGGCAGGGATTGAATCTTTATGGGCGCTTTATTCAGATGCCCGGCGATCTGAGAAGATGGTGGGTGTACCGTAACAGACCATCTTACATTCCATTTTAAACTGACCTTTTTATAAGGAGAAGGAAAGTGTAGATAAGGGGTTTGAAATTCAGGGAAAAAGTTAATCAGATAAGAAGCTGCAGCGTTCTTTCATCTATTTCCTTAGGGGGGCGAGGGTGAGGGACAGGTCTCCCCCTGGAGTACGATGGCTCAGATACCATCTCGATGGTTTGCAGTCCTCTTGAGGCACAAAGGTGGAACTGCTTATGGTCTCCTGGAGTCAAGGAGCGTCATATCTTCAGTTCCTGAAAGATAGCTTTTTGTATACATTGATTACTAAGGTTATTAGCTATTACCTAAAACTAACATTTTCCAACATTTGAGTCCCGCTTCAACTTGGCGTGTGGACCTGTGCTTCTTGCCCCTCAGTGTGAATGCCCAGAGGGCAGCAGCCCTGCCTGCCTCTTCCCCATCTGTGCCTATTGTGGAGCACAAGGCTGGGAAATGGTAGATGCTCAGTGAATATTTACTGTAATGACCAAAATCTATTTTCCATTGATTTCCTGCAATAGGGAACTCCAAACATCCATTTAAGGAGATGTAGCTTATGTGATAAATCCAGAAGGACTCACGTTTGCAAGACTGCTTCTATTTTTTTTTTTAATTAGTAGAGCAAAGATAGACCTAATCCCCAGTTAGCTCAAACCCTCCAATGTCCCCTCCCAGACTGACCCCTAAATTGAACCACCGTTTCTGATGCAGCCGGGCCACCTGACGCTCCTGCTGTGTCAGGCCTTGTGTCCAGCATTGTATGTGCAGGGTCTCGTTTAGTCTGCAGTTCTGAAAGAGGCAGGGTCTGCTGTTATTCCCTCTTTATAGATGAGGTAGTTGGGGCCTAGAGTGGTGATTGAAGGACTTGACCAAGATCACACAGTGGATAAGTTTTAGAGCTGGCATTTGAACTTGGGTCTAACTCCTCAACTTGCACTATTGATGCACTTTGGGCTCAGGCAGCTCTTGGTCCCAGGTCTCTTACTGTAAAGCCCAGGCATGTAAGCACTATACTATCACTGCCTTAAAAAAAATCAGATAAATGGTAAATTAGGCAAAGGCTTCTAGTAAGGTATCTGGACCCATGATAGGTACTCAAAATGCTAAGTGTCCGAGTCTGTAAAGATCCCAGAAGCCAGGTATGTGTCATGAGTGACTCTGGTTTGCAAAATTTCAGAAACCTACTTTGAATTAGCATAAGCTGAAAAGGAGTACTTACTAGCTCATATGTTGGCTTCATTTCAAACAGGCTTTCTCTATCTGATGGAAAGGTGGCCCCTGGCAGCTACAGGTCTTGTGGACCCTATAGATCCAGGTCCTGAAGAATAAGCATCTTATAACTGCCTCCAGCCAAAACCCTAGGGCAGATTCTTCCTCATCACATCTGTCCCAGTAGCTCCAGCAGAAATTCTAAGGAAGATTCTGGTGGTCTCATCCCTGAGCCAATGACTGTGACCCAGGAGATCAGAACCTTGAGGAACTAAATCTGGGGAAAAGGAGAAGGGCATCCAGCCACCTCAACTCATGTACTGAACAGGACTGTTACAGGAGGAGGGGGTGGTCCCCTGAAAGAAGGTGGATGGATGAACATCCATTCTGTGTGAGTCTGTTGTACAGTTGTCAGGAAAGCTACAGCCAACAACTGTGGCAATTTTTGTGTAAGAAGTTGGTGAGGCCTCTGGCCCAGCTTTCCACACCCACTGAGCCAGAAGATCACACTTCTGTGCAGGAATCATCTGCATGTCCCCAGCTCGCCACTCCTAATGGAGTGGGAAGTGTGCCTTAACACTCCCTAGCAGGCATCACCTATCTTTAGACATGCTTCCAGCCGGGATCTGGCAAGGCAGTTTTATTGTAAAGTATTAACCGGGATGAATTCATGACTTTGGGGTATGTCATGGGGTTGATTGGGCTTGTAGAGTAGATTTCCCAGGTGTCTCTGCTGCTGAGAATTTCCCCCAGCCTGTGGATTGGAGACTTTTGAGGGACTTTCTTTTAATTTGGAGGACAGAAGCCTAAGATGAGAAGTCCTCTTGCCACTCTATAGGAATGCTCAGGTTCTTCATCCTGGGGTATCAGAGATAGAATCAGATGCCCTCTTATTATAGAGAAGTGACAGATCTCTTGGAGGAGGGGAGCAGAGGGGCTTAGCCAAGGTCACATGGGTTAAGGGCAGAGGCTCTAGATTCTAGACTCACCTCTGACCTGTCCCGTTCCAAAGCCACAGGAATTAAGGTTGCTCACTTCACCAGGGGCAAATGTCTTTCAGCAGGTTTGGGTACTGAAGGATGTTGTGAAGAGTAAGTCCGCAGTCTTAGATTTTAAAATAAAGTTTTGTCATTGATCAGAACGTAGGCAGGAGGGAAGGGGAAGTGTGTGCATCAGAAGGGGTCCCGGAACTGCAACACTCAGACTAACTCACCCGGGCTGCAGCTCGCTGTCACACACAAACACAACCTTAGACTCTGAGACAGTGTCCCCTGACACTCAGGCAGGGTCAGGAAGGTGGATTCGGTAGTCTCGAGGCAGCAAATGTCAAAAGACTGGTGGAAGGGAGGGCTGGTGCTGGACAGTGGGAAGGGTCATAGGGCTTGCCTGGTGAAATCTGCAGGCTCTGTCATCTGTGGAGACTCTGAGCTTCCTTTCTATACCTTGTCTTATTCTGAAGATGCTGGTTCCCTCATTGGGGCCCTCAGTGGCATTTTCAAGTTGCATGGCATAGGAACATTCTCCCAGCCATCCATAATGGACTCACATAGCCGTCTATTAAGGGACTCATTTTCCTGGCAGGCATTTATTAATCAGTTGCCATTCCTGATTCTGTCAGACCCTGGGGTCAGTGGGTTCATGGGAAATCCCATTTATTTCTCACAGCAGCCCTTAAAGAGCTAGAATTATCTCCTCTTACCATCCTCTCAAGAGGGGCAGGAAAATTAAGCCCAGAGAGGTGAAGTGATGTCCCCTGGGCTACCTAGATGGTGAATGGCAGAGCAGGGCCTCATGCCAGGGAATTCAGCAAGAGCTCCTTGGTGAGATGCCATAGTTTCCAAGGGCAGGTGATAATTAACCCATTTGTATTCAGTATGAAGAATTTCAGAGCAAGGAGTAGTTAGCTGTAGGAAGGGGTGATGATAGTCTTTGCCATCTCTGTGGCTGCCAAGCGTGGACTTGACATTAGAGCAGGGTCCAAGTCTTAGTTCGGTTGCTTAATGTTTGTATGAACCTGGGAGTCATGAAGCCTCACTTGGCCTCAGTTACCTCTCTGTAATTTGGGTGCAATTGTAGTTCCTTCCCCTTGGGGTTGCTAAGAGGACTGAGGGAGACTAATGCATTTAAAGTCCTTGCCACATGGCCAGGCGTGGGGCTGTGTTCTGGAAGTGAAGGACGCAAGAGTATTTATCATGAAAGAGTGTTAAACTTTGTTGTATGTTTTTTTTGTATCAATGGACATGATTATGTTTTTTTTTTTTTCATTTCTCAAGAGTTTTATTTTTACTGCCCCAACCCATAAGACAGTTTGTCTCAGGTTGTATGCTAAATGTTCCTATATATAGCAGGCACTTCACATAGCCAAAAGAAAGAAAGAAAAAATGTGTTTTGAAGCATTAAAAAAAACTGGCATTTACCAGAGTTCAGCATGAATACTTTTATATAACTGGGGGAAAATAAGCCATAAATTTTAAAGATAAATCCACTGAGAAGAGAATAGTAGTTTTTTAAAAGGAGATTTATATAATCATATGACCCTTACATTCACATTATATACAAAGGAGGTGGATGTCTTAAATGGCCCATTCAAGGAAGCTCACTTAGTCCAACTTAACGAAGCCTATATCCTCCATCCTTTGCATACGGATGGAAACAGCGGCACACATCGAGACCATATTTCTGGATCAGACTGTGCCAGTTTGAGCAGACATGGCAAGAATGAGAACCCTGGCTATATTTTCTCAGATGGCTCCAGTAGGGCTGCTGGTGACCCATCTTGCTCTCTCGTTTGCAATGAAGCAAAAGGTGACATGATGGTGTTTTTTTTCTTCATTCCACTAATACGATATATACTACACTAACCATTTCTGTATGTTGAACCACCCATGCATTCCAGGAGTAAATCCCACTTGGTCATGGCCTATGATCCTTTGAACGTGCTGCTAAATTGTTTGCTAGAGTTTTATAGAGGACTTTTCATCAGTGCTCATCAGGGTTATAGATCTGTAGTTTTCTTGTAGTGTCTCTGTCTGGATTGTAATGCTGGCCTTATGGAATGACTTAGGAAGGGTTTTCTCCTCTTTGATCCTTTGGAAAAGTTTGAGGAGGGTTGGCATTAATTCTTTAAATGTTGGCAGAATTCCCCAGTAAAGTCCTGAGGCCCCAGCCTTCTCTAGTCAGGAGATTTTTGAGTACTGATTCAGTCTCCTCAGTAGCTGTGAGTCTGTTCAGATTTTCTACTTCTTTGACTTAGTCTTGGTTGGCCTTGTGTTTGTAAGATTTGTGTATTTTGTCTCAGTCATCCAGTTTGTTGGTACAGTTGTTCATGGTACTCTGATAATCCTCTTTATTTCTGTGGAATCAGTTATGACGTGTCCCCACTTTCATTTCCGATTTTAGTAATTTGAGTCTTTTCTCTTTTTTTCTTAGTCCATCTAGCTAAAGGTTTGTCAATTTTGTTGATATTTTCAGAGAACTTTTGGTTTCATTTTCTCTAATGCTTCTTCGTTCTCTATTTTGTTATCTCCTTTAATCCTTATTATTTCCTCCCTTTTTCTAACTGTGGGTTTAATTTGTCCTTTCTCTAGTTCCCGAAGTTGTGCCGCTGGTTTTAGATCATTCCAGCTTTCTGTGTCAGCCTTTACAGCAGCGGACCGCGCCCTGAGCGCTGCGGTCACCACCGCCCGGAGGTTTGGGTGTGTCGGTTTCTGTCTGCACTCGCCTCAGAGTGTTTTCTGATTTCCCTGTGCTCCCTTCTTTGACCCGTTGGTGAAGAGTGTGTTACTTAAGGTCGATAACAGCTTATGAATTTTGCAGTTTGTTATGGGTTCTAACGTCGTCCCCCTGTAGTCACAGAAGGTACTCTGCATCTCTCTGTCTAAATCTGTTGAGACATCACTTGTGGCTCAACCTATGGTCTGTTCTGGAGAAAGTTCCTAGGGCACCGGAGAAGCTGTTCCCGGGCAGCGCGTTCTGTATGTCTGTCAGGATTGTGGGTTTATTGTGCTGTTATGTCCCCCACTGGCAGTGCTGCCCGTTACTGAGAGTGGGTTACGGAAGGCTCCAGCTGTCATTGTAGAGCTGTCTGTTTCTCCCTTCAACTGTAGTTTTGCCCCATAGATTCGGATGGTCTGTTTCTAGGTGGGCAAGTGTTTATAATTGTTATTTCTTCGGCTGTAGTGAACCTTTCATTAATACACAATGTCCTGTCTCTTGTACCCTTTCTTTAACGTCAATTTTGTCTGACATGAGTATAGCCTTGTCAAGGGTACAAGCGGGAAAGGAGACCTACCATTACCCCTGCTTTGAGAGTCATGCTTTTATTTTAAAAAAACAGCAACGACAAATACTTTCTAAGCCTCTTCTGCCTCTTCCTAGGCACTGTGCTAGGCTTTAGGAAGACAAAACTAAGTCTCTGTCCTCAGGGAGCTTCCAGGTCAGCCCGGAGGCTCTCTGTGCGCACAGGAGCCGTAGTCAGTGCAGGGGCTGTCTGAGCGGGGGCGGGGGGCCCTTGGCATTCCCACCATTAGAGAGAGTGAGCCATGACCCCCTTACCCAGGGAAGGGTATCAGTTATGCCTGTAAGTGTCAGAAGGGACCCATGCAAGCTGCTGGAGGGGTGATCCTGAAGCCTTGCCTGCTCTGGGGTCAGGGAGGTCTGTGCTGAATGGGGAAGCTGACCGGCAGTCAGCGAGCAGTGAAGCCAGCAGGTGGCAGCGGTGGGCCAGGGCAGGCGGGCGGGTGGCAGAAGGTGAGGTCAGAGTCTAGGCCTTCACATTCCAGCCTGAGACCCAAAGGCAGCCTTTGCAAGCAGCTCTGTCTTCTTTACTGGGCGTGTGGGGGCTTTTGGTGGGTGTCCTCAAAAGACGCTGAGTGCCCACTCTGCACAGTGGGCAGGAGAGAGACCAGCCTCCTTCAGGCCGGCATGGACCTGCAGACACCAGGCCCGGTCTCACCCAGCTTCCTGAATCTGCTCTTCCAGCCTCAGCAGAACCCAGGGTGCCCTGCTGTGCCCCGCTGCCTGCAGTGTGGTGGCGCTGCGCCAGGCAGGGCCTCCCTCATCACAGGGACCTGGGAGCCTGGCTCTCAAGACACTCCCCACAAGGGGCAGGGGTAGGGGAGCATGGCTGCCTCTAGGTGGGCGTCCCTTCAGAGACAAGAAATATGAAGAAGGGGGAAGAGTCTCGGGGCAGCCTAAGCAGCCCAGGTATTTGGGGTATTTATTTATTCTGTACATTGAGGGGAACTATAGCTTATCTATCTAATGTGAAAAAAACAAAAATGAAAAAACCATGAGTGAAAAGAATGGGGCATTCTGGGTTCAGGTCCCCAATCTGTCACTTGGCTGTGTGACCTCCACACCTCATATTTCATTATCCATAAAATGGGACTAATGACCCAGACCTCACAGCATGGTGGGAAGCAGTGACACAGCAAGTGTAACAAGGCACACAGTAGGTGCTCAACACCATAAAGTAAAATGAATTTCCTTTTGCATCCTTTGTTCAACCCAAGAAGGATAAGTATATATACTTGATTGATTAATAATTACAAACAATTATAAAAAACAAAGGGGAGATCTTTATTTCTCAATACATGTAGAACCGCTGCGATTAAGGATGTTGTTTTGACTGGAAAACTAAGAAAACATGATGAGAAAATTACAGAGACACTTAAGCTGCTGCCTGCTATGCATACATTTTTATTAAAGGACATTTTAAATATAAACGATTAGGACTGCTTTCAAAATACATAAAAATAAAGAGATTAAAATTAGTCTAAACACTAAAAGGTAAGATCAGGCTGGCTTGGTTCCCCCAGGATCTGTCAGAGCTCCAAGGACAAGCACAGCTGCTTCGCCTGGGCCAGGCAGGGGAGCTGGCGGAAGGCATAATGGGCTCTGAGCAGGGAGAGGTGGGGGGTCCTGAGTCCATCCATCCGTCTGTTCCCCCCCCACACAGCAAATACTTGTTGCATGCCTACTATGTGCTAGGCACCATTTCAGATACTGATAATTCAACAGTGAATAAAACAAAGTCCCTGCCTAATGGACATTCTAGTGGGAGGAGATAAGCATTAAATAAATGTACACATGTCAGGTGGTAAGTGCTTAAAGAAAAATAAAACAGGGAAGGACATCCTAGGGGGTGTGTGGGGAAGCGGGCTGATGGGGCTGTTATATATGGCTGGGGAAGGCCACAAGGATAGTTTGATACAGCGTGGAGACCTGAGGGACTGGGCCCGGCAGAGGAAACAGCAAGTGCAAAGGCCCTGAGGCAGAGTGTGTCCCAGGTGAGAGGACATGGTGGCTGGGAGGGGCAGTGGTGAGCAGGAGGTCAGGTCCTGGCTGTACGCTAAAAGTAGAGCGGAGAAAAAATGCAGATGGCTGAGGTGGGGGTGACGGGAAGAGAGGAGTCAGGATGATGCCCAGGTTGTCGGTGTAAAGAACTGAAAGAAGAGAGTTGCCGTTCACAAAGTGGGGACAGCCAAGGGCGGTGGCAGGGCGGGGGGGGCTTCAACCTGTTACGTTTGCAGTGCTTGTTGGACATCACGTGGGCACTGAGTCTGGCATCAGCCTGGAGTTCAGATGGAGCTCTGCAGTGGGTATAGAATCTTAGGAATCATCACATGTGGGTGGCACTTAATGCTATGAGCCTAAATGAGTTTGCTAAGGCGTGAGGATGGAGCCCTGCCCACCCACCTTGGAGATGTCAGTACCTGAGAGAGACCAGCAGAGAAGATGGAGGAGGGCACCTAGGGAGTCCCCCCCAAAAAATCCAGCTGGTAGCCAAAAGAGAGTGAGCCTCTGGCAGGTAAGAGGGCAGACAAAATGAGGTCTAGGGCTCTAGGCTCTTCCCACCTGGACGATCCTCTGAACTTTGTCCAGGGCGCTGCAATGCGGTGGAGAGAGCTGCGTTTGGGAGTCAGACAGCCCTGAGCCTAGACGCCATCACACACTTTGCAGCCATGCGGGGTGCAGTGGCAGTCCCCCTCTGAGAACCTGGTCTGTAACAGGATGCTGACATCCATCTCAAGGGGCGTCTCTGCCAGTGTTAATGTCCTTGATCCTCTTTGCCTGTGCCCCACAGCTCTTGCTCCCCATTACACCACCCACTGCCCAGTCTCTGACCCTCCAGAGTAGCCAGCTGCCTCTGGCAGATGCTGCACAAAGGATTTGGAGAGAAGAGTGTGGCATGCGGTGGAGGACCTGGAAGGATAGCACAAGGTTGGCAAAGTCATCGTCCCGGCCAAGCAGGACTCCTTCCACATGGCTGCATGCCTCGTCTTCTCTCTGCCCTCTCTGCAAGGGGCTTCCTCTGCCTCAGCCTGGGGTCTGTCTGCCCCGTCATCCACCTCCTGATATAAAGGGCACTCTTGATATGTGAACTGGCTGTCGTATCAATAAGATTGTGCTCTTCTAGGACCACATTCCACCTTTTCAGCTTGCAGGGTATTAAAGGTCCCTTCCCTAAACCAGGGCCCCAGTTGGCCGAGGGCACCGTGTTCCCGAAGGCAGCCTGATGTCAGTCAAAGAGCCCAGGTAGGAGCAGGAAGGATGCCCCTTGGGCAAAGGGGTGGCTGGACCTTTCTTCAAGTAGCCAGAGGGAGACCTTTGATGACTCGGGTCCCCTCTCTGAGTCTCAGTTTCTCACTTCCACAATGGGTGGATAACACTAAGGATCCCCAACACTGTCCAGTGCCTGAACTTGAGCAGGTGTAGGTTTTGCAGTGGATGAAACGAAGGAAAATGTCTTCCTTGGATCAAAGGAAACTTGGCCACGTAATGACTGAGGTACCAGTCTGGCAGGTCCCCTGGGGAGGTGGCTTCATGGTCACCTTAGGCATTGAATCAGCACCCAGGATGTGCATCCACTGAGGCCCAACTTGGACCACTGCCGCGAACACCCACATATACCCCAGCCCGGGCAGAGCCCTGGCACACAGGCCGCCTCGTCCCCTCTGCCATCCGTGCCCCAGCCTCACCGCAGTGGAGCCCGGAGTGACGCAGCGTGCTCTCCCAGACCACGCCTCCCAGAACCGGCCTCGGCCAGTGCTCGCTGAACAGGGTCATAAACTGAACTTGATTTGCGGTTCTTATAAAACAATAGCACTAGGAATCGTAGCTGTCATTGATCCCACTCTGCTTCTGAGACCGGGAGAAATACTTTGTGCTGCGTCGGTCCTCTTCCTTCGCCCTGCAGTGTAGCTGCAGTTGTTGCTGTCCATGGGTGAGCAAGGTGAGGCTCCGCTGATTAAGTGACTCTCCTGAGATTCCAAACCAGACCTTCCTGACCCCACAGTCTGCACCTCCCTCAGCAGGGGCGCCCCCCAAAGCAGGCGAGGACTGTCGTGCCGCATTGGGGCTGCAGCCTGTTAGCCTGCTCTGTATCTAGGACACGGGCGGCAGAGAAGCCCAAGCAGAGAGAAACCTGACCTAGATAGGACCCCAGGTGCAGAAAGCGGGGAAGCCACACCTTAGCTCGCCTCTCCAGCTAGCTAAGCACGGGGACCGCAGCAGCCGGCAGAAGCCACCGTGCACATTCTGGGGGCCGGGCATGGGCCAGAGGCTTCTGTACTCCATCCCAGTACTTCTTCACAGAGCGCTCACGAAGGGAGTTACCATGTTTTATGCCCACTTAAGAAATGAGGAACCTGAGTCTCAGGTTGCTGAAGTAACTACCCAAGGTCCCTCAGCAAGTGTCAGGGACAGGATTTGAACCCAGGGTGGCAGCTGCTCCCCCTCGAGCTGTGTTCTGCCGGCTCCGTGTACGTGGTGCATCCAAAGGAACTGTCAGAACAAGGGCGACAGCAGGTGGTATGAAGGAGCAGGCAAGTCCCGGTGCTAAACCCAGGTGGACCTCGGTGTGACTCAGTTCCATTACTGCTCACTGTGGGTCCTCTGTGACCCTCAGTGTCCTCGTCTGTATAAAACATGCTTATCACACAGCCTTCTCTGAGCACCTCACATGTGTTAACTCATGTGAGCCTCGCAACTTTGGAGCACTCACTGAGTAGATGGTGGTATAACAAAGTAAGGAACCTGCCCCGCCCAGGGGCCTCACCTTCCTCTAATTGAAATAGCTGGGATGTGAACCCACGCCCTCTGCCTTCTATCCACTCACTCTCTCAGTTAAACAAGATGGTCTAAGAGCAGGCATGTTACCAGGCACACAATATATGCTTCCAAAAAAAAACTACAGGATACCTCAGTGGGGCTGAGAGGCCTGCCCATCACCAGGTTTGTCTCAAGGAGACGCCTTGTTCTCATGACACTTCTGTCCCTGAGTCTGTCCAGTGTATCCCTCATGGTCTTGGCCCAGGCAGTGGGGAGCCACCCGCCAGTGCATCGGGCTTGCTTTCTCTAGCACGCCTTCTTTCCGTGGTTTCCTCCTCCTCCTGCTAAACTGAATGACCTTTGGTAAGCAGACTGATGTCCCTCTAAAGAGGGCCATGTTTTAATCCCAGAAGTTGTGAATATGTTCTGTGGCCAAAGAGCATTAAGGCTGCAGATGGAATTTAGGTTGCTAATGAGGTGACCCTAAAGTAGAGAGAGGAGTCTGGGTTATCTGGGCTGGGTGGGCCCAAGGTGGTCACAGAGGTCCTTAAATGTGGGAGCGGGAGGAGGAAGAGCAGCCAGGGTCACAGAGATGAGAGGCGAGGGCGGCTGCTGGCCACTACTGGCTGCGAGACTGGGAGGGGCCACAAGCCAAGGAAGGCAGGCGGGCACCAGGGAAGGGAAGTGGCAAGAAAGATATTTTCCCTTCGAGCCTCCAGAAAGAACCAGCCCTGCCGACACTAGGATTTTAGCGTGGGGAAGCCCAGCTGGGACTTCTGTTGTTTCAAGGCACTAAGTGTTTGTAACTCATTATAGGAGACACAGGGCACAAGCACACCTCTGTCCTGGGTGCCCTCACCCAGGCTCCTTCCCTCGCCTGAATGCCCTCTCCCATCCCCTTTTGAAATCCCATGCCTTCCAAGGTCCAGGTCAGATGTCACCTTCTTTGTGACTGGTCCCAACTCCCCTTGATGCCGCATCTCTGTGGCACGCAAGGCGCTCCTCTCCAACCGCACTGCCCCCGCTGGCTCATACAGGGGTGTAGGGGCAGTTAGCTGGTTCCAGTTTCTCCTTGGACCCGTAGGCCTTGAGGGCCCTCTGTCTGTAGGCTCTTGATAAAAGTGGCTCGAACTGGGGTCTCTTGTCTGGACTTAACTGCACTGTGTTGAGCCTTCCTCTCCAGGTAGACTTGTAGGGGCTCTGGGCAGAGGATGGACCCATGTTGTGCCTGGCCCTGGCCAGCTCTTTCTCCGTTGCTCAAGTCTCCAGTCAGGGTCCATGGTGTGTTTCCTGAGGATGTCATCATTTACTTAGGCCGCTGGTGTTTTGGAAGCCCCTTCTATGGGCCAGGCGCTCGGAGAAACTTCAGGAAATTGGACAGGTGAAGCCCTGCTCTCCTGGTGTTTGTTATGTGTCTGTTGGAGCAGCAAAAAACTGAACAGGCAGTTCTAACTACAGGCCAGAGGTCAGGGCAGACTTCTCTGAAGAAGGGACAAGTTGGTCCTGTCAGCACGTCGAGGCAGGCATCCCAGTGTGGAGCAGGAGAAGGTGGGGCGAGTGAGAGCAGATCGTGGGGCATCTTGGAACTTGTGGCCACACTCACAGCTGGGTCTTCATCGTAGCGTCTGGCTTTCTGTTATATGATTCTTGGAATCATGTAAGGTTCTTGGAAATGCAGCAAATGGAAGATCCTGGGGTAGAAGTTTGACCTTTTATTTCATGGATTCTCCTCCTCATCATATCTGCCGTCTGTTGAGTGTCTACAGGCCAGGCCACCTCAAGAAGCCTTGTTGGATTCTCACATGCAGCTGATAAGGTTTGGAGCAGAGTTCCTCACTGCCCCAGGGCCCCAGCCCTTCTGCACATGGATCTGAAAAGAAAACAGAGCTACTTAAATCAGCCTGAGATGGTTCCGAAGCCTGGCATTCTGGTGTCCTGGATCCTGCTGAGTGGCCAGTGGAGTCCTAAATTCCGTTGTTTAGCTTGAAATGTGTTGAGTAATAAACAGATAGATGATCTCCGTTTGCAGTCGGGTGCTTATAAAGGAGAAAGGCCATTGCCAGTCCCTGTGCTTTGGGCCGATAGGCTATGCCTCCTTGGTCTTGTGCAGCCATTGATGGCTGTAACTCAGATTAGACAGCCAAAGTATATGGACTAACAGGAGTTAGCAAACTATGGTCCGTGGACCAAATCCCACCCACTGCCTGCTTTTGTCAATAAATATTTATTGGAACATAGCCACTCCCATTTATTTACATACCGTCTATGGTGCTTTCATGCTACAAGGGCAGAACTGAGCAGTTGCAATAGAGACCAAACAGCTCCTGAAGCCTAGCATGTTTGTTATCTGACCCTTCAGAGGAGTTTGCTGACCCTGGATGAGAACAGTGGGGCCAGTCTCGATGCAGTGATGCGGGAATCTCCCTGGCACAAGCTGCAGCGCAGTGCGTGAATCTCCGTTTTTAGAAACAATCAGAAATGTGTGTACATGTAGCACACACCCGCGCACATGTTTATATGCCGTGTGGACAATGGATAGCTCTAGAAAGATACACTGAAAAGGGGTAACCGTGGTTACGTGGAGGCTGGGGCTGGGGAGACTTCACTTTGTACCTCTGCATGCTTTTTTATTTTATACCACTTTATGTGTGCTATTCAAAAATAATAACTTAGTTCCAAAAGTATACATTGAGGCTGAAGCACTGAGAGGCCGATAGAGGAAGGAGTATCCTTTGCCTTATTTCAACTATTTAAGGAAGACTGAACTTTTTTTTTTTAACATGGGACTTTTTTTTATTTGAATGGTATTTTCATAACACTCGTTCTTGGAGGAAACTTGTGAGGGAAGCTCCGGATTGGCAGTTATATTTAGGTAGAAATAAATTTTCAGTTCAGCCATAGGGCAAAAGGACTCAGGGTGCAATGAAAAATACTCTAAGGATTTATTCACCTTGGGCTGAGTGATCCTCAAAAGCAAAGTGCATCCTGGCGAGGGGAGCAGAGCCTCCTCCTCGTCTGGTGATCTTCTCCATCCTTGGATGAGACCTGCTCTGGTCTGGAATGATGAAACAGGGCATACACTGCCAGGAGAACACTGGAAAACCCCTGGTATCGTGCGCACGGATCTCCTACCAGTGAACCTTAAATAAAAAAAGTCTGTGCCCAGATCTGCCGGCTTCTAAGAACAGTTCAGAATCATTTCTCCAGAAACTTCAGACACTATCAAATATTTCATTTGCCAGCCCACCGAAAAGCCACCTTTGACCTCAGAGATAAAGGGCATTATTCTACTTTCAGCTGATCTTTATATTTGCGGAATTTCCTCAAATGATATGATTGCTTTAAGGTTCTGCACACTGCACCCCCTGCACACTGCATCCCCTGGCATGCAGAGGCCAAGCCCTGCCAAGATCAAAACAGCATAAATCTTCGGAGCTAGGGCCTCAGCCTCACTATGTCTTTTAAAAGTTCTTCAGGTGATTCTAAAGTAACAGGGTTGAAAAGTCCTGCTTTAAAACGCTAGAACAAACTCTGGCTCCAGAGTCAGACCTGGGTCTGAACCTCGGCTCAGCCACCCGCAGCGCCTGGGCCCCCTCTCAGCCTGGCCCTCCATCTGTGTGATAGGAGGCACGCCGCCCCCCTCACAGCTGGGTTGAAAGGCCAAGTGAGAGGACTTGTGAAAGGGAACAGCAGACCCAACACACAAGTGTGTCCTCACCGCTTCTCACAGAGACGAGTGGCCCCACGTCATGCAGACTAGCACTTTGGAGTCACACTTCCAGATCCCAGCTCTGCCAATAACAGCTGGGCGACATGGGACAAGCTCTTTGACATTGCTGAGCCTCGGCCTGCTCATCTGAAAGGAGAGCTCGTCACGCCCAACCCGCAGAGCTGTCGCGAGGATTCAGCCAGATGAGCCTCTTCCAGGCTCCCCACAACAGAACGTGCTCAGTAAAGGCGGCTCCTGCTGGCCTGCTTAACATCATGACCTGGCTCTGTTTCTCCAGAGGAGGCTGTGAGTCAGGGATTGGATAGTAAATGTTTTCGGCTTAGCAGGCTACTCAGTCTGAAACTACTCAGCTCTGCCGTTGCAGCATGACTGCACCGTAGACAATATGGAAGTGAATGGGGGCCATGTTCCAGTAAAACCTCATTTACGAAAAACATGAACCCTGTGCTTCATCAACCCCCACTCTAAGTTAATCTGTGGGTTTTGTCTTTCTCTTTAGCTTCAGCATTGTATTTATCAAATCTTGTAGAAAGGGGAACACCACTAGGATAAGGAAGATAGTGCTCTGCTTACAGGCGAGGGCCTGGAACTCAGACTCCCAGCTGCCCAACCTCAGCTCCCTCCCCTATGTGCTCTAACCTTGGGCCACTGAGCCTCTGTGCCTTAGTTTCCTCATTTGAGAACGGGGGTAGGGTGTAACAGGTGGGCCTCCCTTGCTGCCTTTGTGTGGACACAAGGAATGAATACATGTCAAGCAATAAGGACAGGGGCTGAGAGGGGTCATGTTAAAATGGGGCCCACCTTTCCAATGAGTTGACTGCTAAGCTCAGATATAAATTCATAATGATCAAGACCCTGGCTTCATTCAGAGTCTCCTTTGTGGAGCGAGCACAGCCTTGTCAGCTGGTCGTAAGGAGCATGGGGTTTGTTCAGAGGGCAGCAGGAAGTTTCTAAAGGGTCGTGATCAGAGTGTGACATGATCGGCTTTATTTTTTATTTTTAAATTACATTTTATTTATTGTGCTATTATAATTGTCCATATTTCCCCCCTCAGTCCTCCCGTGCCTAGCTCCCACCACCCACTCCCTCAGGCAATCCCCACACCATTGTTCATGTCCATGGGTCATGTGTATAAGTTCTTTGGCTACTTTACATCCTCATGGCCATTCTATAACTACCTATTTGTACTTTTTAATCCCCTCCCCTCTTCATCCACTCCCCCATATCCTCCTCCCATCTGGCAACCAAAGTACTTTCCATATCCATGAATCTGTCTTTGTTCTTCTTGTTTGCTTAGTTTGTGTTTTAGATTCAATTGTCGATAGATATGTATTTAATGCCATTTTATTGTTCATAGTTTTTATCTTCTTCTTTTTCTTAAATAAGTCCCTTTAACATTTCATATAATAATGGTTTGGTGATGATGAACTCTCTTAGTTTTTTATTGTCTGGTAATCTCATCTGCCCTTCCATTCTAAATGATAGCTTTGCTAGGCAGAGCAGTCTTGGTCCCTGCTTTTCATGCCTTTGAATATTTCTTGCCAATCCCTTCTAGTCTGCAAAGTCTTTTTTTGAGAAATCAACTGATGGTCTTACAGGAATTCCCCTGTAGGTAACTAAGTGCTTTCCTCTTGCTGCTTTTATGGTTTTCGCTTTATCTTTAAACTTTGGCATTTTAACTATGATATGTCTTGGAATGGGCCTTTCTGCATCCATCTTGTTTGGGACTCTCTATGCTTCCTGGATTTGCATGTCTCTTTCCTTCACCAAATTAGGGAAGTTGTGTTTCATTATTTTTTCAAATAGATTTCCAATTTTTTGTTCTTTCTCTTCTCCTTCTGGCACCCCTAGATGCAAATGTTGGAACACTTGAAGTTGTCCCAGAGGCTACTTACACTATCCTCATTTTTTTTTTTATTCTTTTTTTCTTCTTGTTCTGATTGGTTGTCTTTTCCTTTCTTATGTTCCACATTATTGATTTGATTCTCAGCTTCATCCACTCTGTTGTTTCCCTGTAAATTGTTCTTTAATTAGTGTATCCTTTGTTTCTGACTGGATCTTTTTTATGATGAGGAGGTTCTCACTGAGTTCCTTGAGCATCCTTGTAACCAGTGTTTTGAACTCTGCATCTGACAGACTGCTTATCTCCATTTTGTTTGGCTCTTTTTCTGGAGTTTCTATTTGTTCTTTCATTTGGTCCATGTTTCTTTCTCTCCTCATTTTGGCAACCTCCCTGTGTTTGTTTCTATGTATTAGGTAGAGCTGCTATGACTCCGTGTTTTGGTAGTATGGTCTAATGTAGTAGGTGTCCTGTAGGGTCCAGTGGCAGAGCCTCCCCTGCCACCCAAACTGGGTACACCCTCCTCTTCTAGTTAAGACTTGATTGCTGTTGGCAGATCAGTGGGAGAGATTTATTCAGGCCAGTCAGCTGCAAGGACTGGCTGTGAACACTGACCACCAACCTCCACCCTCTCTAGAGGGTCAGCAGTGCAGGATCAGGGTGGTGATGCTCCAGCGTGGCCTGTAGCTGTCCACTGGGTGTGCAGGCTCTGGGGTTTTGCATTGGTGCAGCCCAAGGTCAGCCCCTACCCGTCTTCTGCCTGGGCTATAAAACAATCTGAGATGGCTGCTACTTTTGCTGGGTTTGCCAGGTGAAGTCAAGCTGTGAATCTACGCTGGCTTCTGCTAGTGCTGAGTGTGGGGCCACTTAGCAAGAGGTATGGGGGAGGTTTGGGGGCTCACTGAGGCTGGCAGTTGCTTGTTTGAGATAATTTAGGAAGTAGTGAAGCATGAGCTAAGACCAGTCATTCATATGGAAAAGTCACTGTTAACAGTTTGGGTGTGCCAGTAAGTAGGGTGGGAAGGAGTCTCAGGGGATCCTGAGGGTGTGGCAAACAGAGTTAGCCAGATTGATGGAGTCTCAGATATGACACCCACCTGCCAGCTCTGTGGAAGGAAGATTCAGAAAGGGGACAATGGCCTCTGCCTGCCTTTCTGTCTGGGACAAAGCTGTTCCCCATCTCTCACCCTTATGCCAGACACTTCAGTTCTCCCTGTATGCCACTGGTGCCTTTCAGGCTGCTACCCTGGTGCTGGAACTCAGAGGGGATGAGTCTGAGTAAATCTGTGTATGGGTTCTTTAAGAGGAACTGCTTGGGATTCTAGAAACTTCTTTACCCACTCAATCCCCACTGGTTTTTGCAGCCAGGAGTTATGGGGACTTATCTTCCTGGCACTGGAAGCCTGTGCTGGGGGGCCTCATGTGGGACTGGGATTCTTCACTCCTGAGGTATCCCTCCTGAATTTGTATCCACCACATGTGGGTGTGGGACCAGCCCATTGTGCATCTCCGCTCCTCCTACCATTCTGGATAGGTGTGGTTTCTCTAATTCCATAGTTGTTAGACTTCCATTCAACTGGATTTCTGATGGTTCTGGGTGATGCTGTTCTATATTTTAGTTGTAATTTTGATGTGGTTGTTTGAGGTGGTGAGCCATGTTTATCTATGCTGCCATCTTGACCAGGAGTAGCTTTATGTTTTAAGAAGCTATGCAAACCTCATTAGAAGAGATCACTCTTTAACACCCTCAGATCTTTCACACAGCTGCTGCGCTTTTTCAGCATGGCCTTTGCTTTTCAGACCGGAGAGGTCTTGGACCTCTGGGACATAGTTCTGTGATCTGTCTGGAATGCTTTTGAATCCTGGTCTGCAGATAACTGCAATTCTTGCCAGGGGTAATGCTAGCGGTTGGGGATTCAGGACTAGGGAGGGAGACTCTTAAAGTCCACTGTTGCCTGGAGCTACCCACCCAGGCCCATGGAGGAAAGTGAAAGCAAGACACTGGGCAAACTCAGCTGGAAAACTCGGCATCAAGACAGAAGAGAAGGTAATAAATTGAGCTGGTTAGAAGCAATTCTCATCACTGAGGAACAGATCAGACGCGCTCCTGCTTGTGGAGCCTGCACCCAGCAGCTCAGACTCCTGCTAAACGGCTTAACCCAGGCCCAGCTTGTGTGCACTCGCCATCATGGCCCAGCAAAGGAGCCCAGGTCAGCTGCTCCTCGGGGATCTCTAAGCAGCAGTCTAGGGACTCCTTCATGCAATGTTGACTTCTTTACTGCGTTTTTTAGTGAATGAGGAATGTGTGAATACGTTCCAGTTGAAAAATGTTCAACAATGTGATTATACAGAGCAAACGTGAACATGGCCCTTCACCACTACCCCGTGATCTCTGCATTTAGATGCACGGTGACTTGCGTGAACCCACTGTGGGCACTGGAAGTTTCACTTGTAAAAATAAGACCATACATTGTATCTGGTTATCTAACTTGCTGTTTTCACTTAAACGTCTTGAAGATATTTGTGTGTCAGCACTAACGTGTGTGTCTCACCCTCCATAATGGCAGGACAGCGTTGGCTTCATGTATTTGATGTCTCCTGCCAGTGGGCAGGGAGGTTGGCTCCTCGCTTCCGTACTTCCCTGTGAGAAACCGCACTGCTCTGTGCATCCTTGCACACACAGCTTCGTGGGTGTGCTCAAGTACAGTCAGACCTCGGTTCCCAACCAAGTCGTTCGTGGAAAATTTGTCTCGGCGTCGAACAAAGCTTCAGGTCTCGCTTCGCTACCCAAAATCCCTTCCATGCTGACACCTGTATGATCAGTCATTTGTCTCACAGGCAATAAACAAAGGAGATTCATTTTTCGAACAAATTGCTTCTTGAGCAGTTTTCCAGAACAAATTCAGTTTGAGAACCACGGTTCCACTGTATTTGTGTAGGAGGGATGCCTGGAAGGGGGGTTCCTGAGTCAAAGGGCTTGCGTAGGTACGTTTATGTGGGTCCCCGTGTGCGCGCGCACACACACGTGCACAGAGTTCCCGCGATGTTCTTATGCTTCACCGTTTGGTCAGCTACCAGCCGTACCCGACCACCACTTCCCAGTGTCCCACCAGCACCTGGCAACAGTGGTCCTTCAACTTCTGCCAGTGTGCGCTTTCCAAGTGAGCACCGAGGACGACTGTCCTGCTGTGCTGTATACCCCGCTAGGACTCTGTCCCCTCTCGAGGTGCTGCGTTACAGCCATGACAAGACGGACAAAGATAGTACGTCAGTTCATGCAGCGTAGGGGAGGTGAGAAATGAAGGGGGCAAGGGAGGCTGCACTGAGAACCTCAGAGAAGAGCAAAGACCTGAAGGAGGTGAGAGAGAGCCGGGCACATAGCTCGTCTCTCCTTGCAGGTGAAGACCCCGGGAGCGCAGAGGCCCCGGGGCAGGAGTGTGCCCAGCACCGGCTGAGGCGTCTGAAGCGGAGGGGGCAGTTCCCTGTCAGAGTACATTGTACAGGATGTACTGCAGCAAGGGGGCAGAGTGGAGGAAAGAGAGTGCCACAGCGTGGCCACTTGTTCCAGCTGGACTGCTCAGGTGCTGTGTTGGGACTGGACTGGCGACAGGCTGGGCATGGGAGGAAAAGGGGGTGGCCAGGGAGTTCAGGGAACAGATGCTGGTGCTGGGGCCATAATGTCACCTTCCCAAGAGCAGGTACTCTGCTACTTGGCACCTACTAGGACCTTAACGAATATCAGCAGAACAACTGAACAACATGCTTTTCTTCTGTGAAGTGCTCGCTGCTTTCTTGTTCCTACGCTTCACCGTTTGGTCAGCTACCAACTGTACCTCACCACCACTTCCCAGTATCCCACCAGTGCCTAGCAACAGCCCCGGTGTGCCTGTTGGGCTGCCGGCCTCTCCAGTGGGTTTGTAGGAGCCCTTTACACACACAGGGCACTTCATAGCGGCCTCCTCCCAAGCTGTTTGTCGTTCGAGGGAGCCACAGCTCTCGGTCCTTTCCTTTATGGTTTTGCCACGTGGTGGTAGGTCTGCTCACGTCACACCCACTTGCAGTGCCCCGTGTGGGTCTCCCTGCACCTCTCCTGTTAGAACCACTGTGGCTTTTGCCTGCTGGGACAGATCTGGGTGGTGCTTGGGAGCAGGTTACTTTTCTCATTAACAATGTCATAAAAGTAAGTATCGTTATCTCCATTTTCAATGAGAGAAGCAAATATGGATTATTAACACTTGTTTTCTCAAATTGAACCTTGGAGTTGTTAAATAGCTTTCTCACAGTGAGATAGCCAGTACCGCTGCATTGTCAGGGATTCAACCCCGGGCCTTCCGATTCCAAGGCCTGTGTTCCAGCATTGCACGCCACCTCCTCCTCTATGCTGGGCATGTCCACGGTACTGTCAGACAAGGAGGATAAGGTCCCTGTGGCTAAGCTTGGTATTTGTAGGCCACTTAGACTTTACACAAATGATTAAATATAACAGACATAATTCCCCCTGTCTCTGGGGACAGCGGTCCTAGCTGTGTTCTATAGTTCAGCCCAGCAGCAGGCCTGGCCCGTGCAAAGCTACCCTCTGAGCTACAGAAGGCAGCTCCCAGCAAATATAATATTGACTGGCCTTTAGCCAGGAACTAAAATTGTGCCCTGCCCTGCCCCGGGCTTTTCTTTTCCTGGTCTGCAGTACAGTTTAACCAGGGCTGGGTTTGGGGCAGAGCCCCCGAGAGGGTGGGCAGTGACTACCGTGGAGATGTGAGGAGGTCTGGCCCATACAGAAAATGAGGACTGAGAATGGAGCTGTGGCAGGACTCAGGGAGTGGTCTTCATGAGGAATTGGCAGAGGAGGTGTTGGAGGGAGTGAGCAAAAGACTCATCCAGCCCCTTTTCAGGACTGCCTTTCAGGTGACGGTGTGCGATACAATGCACGTACGGACTGTCTGCAGTGTCAGCCCGGGTTAGCTCAGGAAGCCAGGACACAGAGAAGCTGTAGAGGCTCCTCGCCAGGACCCAGGGCAGCCCCGGCAGCCCCAGGGCTGTAGCAACGATCAGAATCTCGTCCTGCGTGGTTTGTAGCCACGAGACAGTCAAAGCCGACGCTCACTGTAGGCAGTGCAGTGTTTTTGTGGACTTACGCTGTCCTTCGTGGCAAACCAGGCCAAATGCATCTTTCCTTCTTTTTTTTTTAATAGCATAATTCACCTGAGGGACACACTCGCCACATCTTCACCTCGGGCACTGCCACCCCCTGTCATTTTCTGTGCCTTCCCCTCCAGCTCAGCCACTCCCATAGTCCGGCCTCCAAGCACAAATGAAATCCATTCTCACCTCCTCACCTGACTGGTCATTGCGCCCCTAGGGTTGCTCTCTTTCCAGTACCCTTGGGTGGTCACCCCCAGCTCTGCCGCTGCCCACTGCCCGCCTCTCAGAGCCTGAGAAAGATCTGACCTCAGGATCAGCTCCACAGCCAGGCTCCCGTCTCTGTGCCTGTCACTCCCGGCCCCTTTGGGTGATCTTCACAATGTGTATGTCCGAAGCAGGCCGCACTCCTAACAGGGTACCCCAGTATCCTCGGGCTCACACAGCAGTCCACGACCCAGCCCTTGCCAGCCTCTCCAGCCATCCTCGTCAGAGAGGCTCCCTCGACAGAGAACACACCCCATGTTGTCTTGTTTAATCTCACAGCCCCATTTTTCAGGTGGTGATAGTGGAGATTAAGAGTTCTTAGGACAAGGCTAATCTAATAATGAAGGTCCTTAAATTTCTTAAATAGATGATTATATGGGAGGCACACAGATGGGGGGGTAGCATGAACAAGCTCGTTTAAGGCAAGTAAATTCATCCTCAAAGTCACAGAATCTCCCCAGAACCCTGCAGGCCTCTTTTTTTCCTGCTAATGTGGCCATGTCACCTGCCACTTAGTCCAGAGGACGAGAAGAGTGTGCTCCAGTCAGGGGGGCCCTGGCTTGCATCCTGCCCTGTAACATAGGAGGCGTGTGACATTATGCAGGTCCCTGCACCTCTGGAAGCCACAATCGACAATAACTCCTTGAATTACTACACGTAAAACAAATCCCTTACTCCCCGTGGTAGATGGGAGGGAGAAACAGATAAAATGGTGCTTAGCCCTGCACCTGCCACACAGCAGGCACTCAAAAAATGTCACCTGTTACCATCACAGACCCTCACTGTCACTGCCGTTTTCCAGGCCATGTCACCAATATCTGTGGCACTCCGTGGACAGAGTGCCTTGATTTAAAAGATCAAATTCATTTTTAAAGACTTGCTATTAGAAACACACACAGCAAATGACTGTAAAACGTATGTATCCTACTGTCCTAATAGTGGTCACACATGCCAGGCGGGTGTACAAGCTGCTTCTGTTCCCTTCTTCACACCTTTATGTCTTCGTAGAAAACAACCACAACCACAACAAAAAACGCAGTGAGCCTGTATCACTCTTTAACTTTTTTAATGATGTGAGAGGATTGTCTACATTCCTGCCGCTTCCCTTTTTACCTTCATTTAACTGGTGCGTACGAAATAGTAACTACCTGGTGGGAGCTTGGAGAAGAAACGCTTAAAGCTAAAATATTAGAAACCTATCAATCAACACCAGTGAAATCAGAGCACTATCAAACATCACACTCGAAAGATGAGAAAATGATACAGGACCTACTGTAGTGGGGTTTGCATCCATCTGGGGGCACATGGGCCGTCTGTAGATCGAACTGTTCAGTTTCCAAAGACCAGTCCATCAGCACAGAAAACATCCCGTCCCCTCCCCTCCCCGTAATCCTGCCACGTCCTCCTAGTAGTCATTGTCACCTCCTGTTCTTCTGGGCACGTTCCTTGCAGCCTCCTCTAGTTCAGGTCATTGATATTTATGTGATTGAAACCTTGTTCAGTGTCTCATGCCAAACACCTCCCCATAACTCCCAGAGGTCAGCCAGCCTGTCCATGCGCCGTCTGCAGCTCAGAAAAAAGTGACCACTAGACCTTGGACTTGTGCCTCCTCATGGCCCCTGCCTAACCGCAGGGTCTCGTTGTGTGCTCTGGGGTCAAACTGCATGTTCAAGGTCAGCCTCTGCTTGATACATGCTCTGGGACAGTGACTTACCCTCTCTGCTTTAATGTCTACATCTGTAAAATTAAAATGACAATCATAGCCCTTCCTTCATAAAATTAAAGATTATATGAGAATTCGTATAAATTTTAGCCCAAAACTTGGCAAGCAGTGGCCTTCTTTAATCCACCCAAAATAACTAAATCACCTGGTGCCTTCTGGGGCCAGGAACTGTGGGGATCCAAAGGAGGGCGGGATACCATCCTGCCTTCACCGACCCTTGTTTCTGCCAGAGCCATTTCTGGGTCACATCTGGGTGGTGAAACTCTTGGGATTCAGGATTAAACCAAGCAGCAGGAAACAGGCAATGCTGCAGAGGCCTCCGACCACAAATCCACTAGATGGGGGTCTACTAGATGGGGGTCCCAGAGAGAAACTTTAAAGAGTTAGTGGAGTGACAGGCTAGAGTCAGCTCTCCATGGGGCCCCATCACATGGTTCTCAACTCTAAGTCAGGCCTATGAGTGAATCCAAAGGCTATTTAGCCTGCTCACCTTGACTGACATGTCTCCTGCAGCCCTCACAACCACTCAAGGTGGGGGTAGGGCCTGGCTGCCCCCTCCCAGCACGCAGATCTAAGGGCCTGAGGCACAGGGTGGGCAGCACTCCTCATGGCTTGCACATTTGGGAGGTAGAACCGTTTTCCCAACTCGCCCAGGCACAGACTCCAGCAAGGAGCCCTGTCTCTGGGGACAGCGGTCCTAGCTGTGTTCTATAGTTCAGCCCAGCAGCAGGCCTGGCCCGTGCAAAGCTACCCTCTGAGCTACAGAAGGCAGCTCCCAGCAAATAGAATATTGACTGGCCTTCAAAAGCCAGTTGATAAATTAAATGAAAAGCAACTCTCTTCCAGTGGCCATTTTCACTGATGAGTGGTTGAGACCATCAGATCAATTTCATTTGTGTGCTGGAGACTGGGGCACCATGGCAACATGCCCAAGAGGCTTATTAAAAAGAACCACCACCCCTGGGGCTCCTGTCAGGGGCCCCTTGCACAGACATGGATTCTTTTAGTGCCTTGATGGTACGCAACAGTGAGGAGAGATTGACCAGATCAGTTTGAGTTTCTGGAATGAATACCAAGCTGGCGTCTCAGGAGTGGGAGACCTCTGACTGGAACAGGGGCTCACTGCCTCGTCCCTGCAGCAGAGGGGAAGAGGTACAGTGGGGACATTGGGGCCATCTCCCAGGTGACTGTCAGTTCTCAGGAGGCTGTTTCTCTTGTAGTCTTCCAGCTGAGGGCCCAGGCCAGGTTCCAGCTGAGCTGAGCACCAGATGTAAAGTGCCAGCCGTGGGGAAGTAATGTCCCCAGACACATCCCATTGTCCTGACAGTGAGTCCCTATAGCCCAGGGAGGCTGGCATCTCATGAACTGGGAGAAGGACGCCCCTGCATTATTTTCTCCCTTGTTTCCTGTTTATTGACTTGTACTGGTCTCCAAAACCATTCCCTCATGAACCCCAAAAGGCCTCAACAACACCAGATTCAAAGGACAGGACTTAAGTTAGGACCTGGAGGCAGTTTTTTTTGAGGGGTCCTGAGCCACACTGGAGGTGGCCAAAGCCAAGGTCAGAGGCAGGCGAAGGTAGGGGATGTTTACTAAGCACACCCTACGGTGGCATGCTCTGTCCTGCATTGAGTGCCATCCCTCAGCTTTGTCACAAAATGTGCCTGAGGAGATGCTGTGATATCCTTCTTCCGTTCTATTTGTGCCCTGTTTTAAAACATCCTTATTGAGATATAGTTCACATACCATACCATTCACCCACTTAAAGAATACATAAATCAGACTTCCGGCCAAGATGGAGGCCTAGGTAGACACACTATGCCTCCTCGCACAACCAAAAGAGGAAAAACAACGATTTAAATAAACAAAAACAGCCAGATATGACAGAAAATCAGACTGAGTGGAAGTCCAACAACCAAGGAGTTAAAGAAGACACGTTCATCCAGACCGGTAAGCGGGGCGGAGCCAGGTGGAGAGCACTCGGCAAGACGTGGTTTGTGGAGGGGTACCGGCAACGCTCCAGCTGCCCGGAGAGGCCCATGGCGGGCGCGCCTGGACAAAACGAGGCAGGCACACTTGGCAAAACCCACGGCAAGCCCACCTGGACCCAGTGGGGCCAAGACTGGCGGACTGGGCGGTCCCTCATTCTCGCACAGATAAACCGGGAGGAAAAGCTGGGGAACGGAACAGACTGTGCAGCCCACCAACACAGGGAAATAAAGCCTCAAACCACCAACTGAAAACACCTGTAGGGGTTGAGGCAGCAGCAGGAGGAACTCCCGGCCTCACAGGAGAGTTCATTGGGGAGACCCACAGGGACTTGGAACTGTGCAGGCCCGTCCACTCACCCCGGAGCCAGCAAAGAAGGGCCCAACTTGCTTGTGGGTTGCTGGGGGAGTGCAGAGAGCAGAGCAAGCGCCATTGCTCTCTCAGGACCTGCCCCCACAGACAGCATCACAACACAGCAATGTGGTTGCCCCACCCTGATGAACACTTAAGGCTCCGCCCCTTAAAGTAACAAGCACATCAAGAAAAAAATGGCCCAAATGAAAGAACACATCAAAGCTCCAGAAAAAATACAACTAAGTGACGAAGAGATAGCCAACCTATCAGATGCACAGTTCAAAGCACTGGTAATCAGGATGCTCACAGGATTAGAAGAAAGATGGTTGCAATTAGTTGAACAAATGAAGGATATGATAAAGGAAATGAGAACCAAGGGAAATCTGCAGGGAACCAATAGGGATGAGAAGGAAACTTGGACTCAAATCAACACAGTGGACCAGCAGAAAGAAAAAAAGCATCCAACCAGAAAAGAATGAAGAAACAAGAATTCAAAAAAAATGAGGTGAGACTTAGGAACCTCCAGGACATCTTTAAACGTCCCAACATCTGAGTCATAGGGGTGCCAGAAGGAGAAGAGGAAGACCAAGGGATTGAAAACTTATTGGAACAAATAATGAAGGAGAACTTCCCCAAGCTGGTGAAGGAAATAGACTTTCGGGAAGTCCAGGAAGCTCAGAGAATCCCAAAGAAGTTGGACCCAAAGAGGAACACACCAAGGCACGTCATCATTACATTACCCAAGATTAAAAATAAGGAGAGAATCCTAGAAGCAGCAAGAGAAAAAGAGACAGTTACCTACAAAGGAATTCCCATAAGACTGTCAGCTGATTTCTCAAAAGAGACCTTGCAGGCAAGAAGGGGTTGGAGAGAAGTATTCCAAGTCATGAAAGGCAAGGACCTACATCCAAGAATACTCTATCCAGCAAAGCTATCATTTAGAATGGAAGGGCAGACAAAGTGCTTCTCAGATAAGGTCAAGTTCAAGGAGTTCATCATCACCCAGCCTCTATTATATGAAATGTTAAAGGGATTTATATAAGGCATGGAGGGATATCAACAGGGGAATGGTAGGGGGAGAGAGGGGGAAAAGGTACAGAGAATAAGTGGCATAAATGATAGGTAGAAAACAAACAGGGGGAGGTTAAGAATAGTATAGGAAATGTAGAAGCCAAAGAACTTATGTGTATGACCTATGGACAAGAACTAAAGGGTAGGGAATGGGTCGGGGGGTGGCGTGTAGGGGCAGAGGGGAAGAAAAAAAAAGAGTTCAAAGTAGAAAGGCAGTCTGCATTTTTATAGTTGGATAACATGTAGCTTAAAAATCAAACATTTTTATCCTTGGAAACCTAGGAAAGAAATCTTAAAACTCAAAGGCCTGAGAGAGCAAAGAAAACCATCTCGCTAACAGGAAAGACAGGAGATAATTAGGCATACCACAATTGTGACAACGCAATTAAACACCCGGAGCACCCAGCCTTGTGACTTGGAAATAAATTATGTTAAGGGCATGAGAGGCCAAGATCTTTATGACTAGCTAATAAAAATAAAGTTAAAGGGGAAAAAAAGAAAGATGGTCTGTTAGGGTACAAACCTGCAATCTTCTCAGATCACTTGCCATCTGAATAAAACACCCATAAAATTAAAAAATAATACATAAATCAATATTTTTTAGTATCTTCACAGATGTAGAGCCATCACCACAGCCGATTTTAGTTCATCTTCGTCACTTCTAAAAGAAACCCCTGCTTCCTCCTGCTCCCCAAACAACCACAAATTTACTTCCCATCTCTACAGACTTTCACATGAATGGAATAATTTAATATGTGGACTTCTCAGTCTGGCATCTTTCACTTAATACAATATTTTCAAGGCTCATTCATCTCAGTGTTTTTTGCCTGGGCCTGAGAGTTAAACTAACATAAGACAGAGTAACAGGTTTATGTGAGTGTTACATGACACAGGAGCCTCCATTAGAAAAAAAATGGAGACACGAAGGAAAGGCCTCAGTGCCTCTTGCTAAGTGGTTCCAGACCTGGTACTAGTGGCAGCTGGGCCTGGTTCACAGCTTGGCCTCTCTTGGGCACCTCCAAGCCCAGCACAAGTAGCAGCCATCTGCAGATTGCTTTGTCACTCGTGCTGAGTGGCCCCAGGCAGGACACAGGTATGAGCTGACCTTGGCCTGCGCCTCCCAGGAATCCTCAGAGCCAGCACTCCTGGTGGACAGCTTCAGCTCATGTTGAGTCACACCCAACCACCTCCACAAGGGACACACTCAAGGAGTAGACTCACTGGGTGCCACAGCTCCACTGATGTGAGTCCTGCTCCGTTAGGTTGGCCATGCACAGCAGACCCTCTGCTGTTGTCACAGCCACTCCTCACAGCTGCTTGGCCTGGGGGTAAGCCCCTCCTATGGAAGTGCCAAGTGCTATAGGGCTCAACTACAAGAGGAAGGTGCACACAGCTCACACAGGGAGTGCACCTGGAGTGCCTGGCTTGAGTAACAAGGAGGCTGTGCCACTGGACACTGCAGGCCACTCTACCAAGACCAGGAAACATAGCAATTCTACCTAATATATAGAAACAAACACAGAAAGGCTGCCAAAATGAGGCACAAAGAAACATGTACCAAATGAAAGAATAGAACAAAACTCCAGAAAAAGAACTAAACAAAATGGAGACAGGCAAGCTTCCAGATGCAGAGTTTAAAACACTGGTTATAAGGATGCTCAACGAACTTAGAGGAAGAGTACATGAATTTAGTGATGGCTTCAACAAACAAATAGGAAACATAAAAACAAAACTAGAATCAAGAAACAACCAGTCAGAAATGAAGAATACATTGCCGGGAAACAACAATGGAGTAGATGAAGCGGAGAATCAAATCAGAGAGTTGGAAAATAAGGAAATAGAAAATACCCAATCAGAACAGCAAAAAGAAAAAAAATCCAAAAAAAATGAGGATAGTTTAGAGAGCTTCTGGGACAACTTCAAGCGTATCAACATTCACATAATGGTAGAAGGAGACAGAGCAAGGAATTGAAAACCTGGTGAAGGAACTAGACATACAGAGAGTCCCAAACAAGACGGACCCAAAGAGGCCCACTCCAAGACACATCATAATTAAAAATGTCAAAGGTTAAAGACAAAGAGAGAATCTTAAAAGCAGCAAGAGAAAAGCACTTAGTTACTGACAGGGGAGCTCCCATAAGACTTTCAGGTGATTTCTTAACAGAAACTTTGCAGGCTAGAAGGAATTGGCACCAAATATTCAAAGTGATGAAAAGCAAGGACCTACAACCAGGATTATACTACCCAGAAAAGCTGTCATTTAGAATCCAAGAAGATGAAGAGCTTCCCAGACAAGAAAACACTAAAAGAGTTCATTATCACCAAACCAGTATTATAAGAAATGTTAAAGGGTACTTGTTAAGAAGAAATATTAAAAAAATGAATAAAATGGCAATAAATACATCTCTGTCAACAATTACTTTAAATGCAAATGGATTAAATGTTTTAATCAAAAAACGTACAGTGACTGACGGGATAACAAAACAAGAGCCTTGCATATGCTGTCTACAAGAGACTCACTTCAGATCAAAAGACACCCATAGACTGAAAATAAAGGGATGGAAAAAATATTTTATGAAAATGAATAAAAAAAAACCTGGGGTACTTCTACCAGACAAAACAGACTTTGAACAAAGCTTATAGCAAGAGACAAAGAAGGACCCAGCAATTACACTTCTGGATATTTATTTTAGAAACCAAAAATACTGAGTCAATAAGACATATACATCCATATGTTCACTGCAACTTTATTTGCAATAGCCAAGATATGGAAGCAACCTAAGTGTCCCTAAGTAGGTGAATGGACGAGGAAAAAGTGCTGCATATATACAACGGAATATGACTCAGCCATAAAAGAGAAAGAAGTTTTGCCATCTGCAACATGATGGACCTAGAGGGTTTTGTGCTGAGTGAAGTAAGTCAGACAAAGACAGACAAATGCCATAATATCGCTTACAGGTAGAATCTAAAACACGAAGATAAAGGAACAAGCAGAACAGAAATAGACTCATAGATACCGAGAAGTTTCTGATGGTTGCCCGATGGGCGGGTGGTGGGGTGGAAAAGGTGAAGGGATGAAGAAGTACAAACTGGCAGTTACAAAACAGCCAGAGCAATGCAAAGCTGAGCACAGGGACTACTGTCAGTATTACTCCAGTAACTGTGTGCGGTGCCACATGGGCACTAGGTTTACCAGGGAAATCACTTCATAAGTTATATAAAAGTCTAAGTACTGGGTTATATACCTGAAACTAACACAGTATCGTACATCAACTGTGACCGAAAAGTTAAAATGTATTTAAAACAAAAACGAAGCGGCCACAACAACTTACACTCCACAGGCAGTGTGTGAGGGTTCTGATTTCTCCACACTCCCACTAACACTTTCTGTTGTCTGTCCTTTTGATCCGATGGGTATGAAGTGGTGTCTCATTGTGGTTTTGATATGCATTTCTGATAATTAATGATGTTGAGTATCTTTTCATGTCTTTATTGGTCATTTGTATATCTCTTTTGGAAAAATGACTATTCATATCCTCTGTCCATTTTTTTCTATCATCTGAGGACATTTTTTTTTTAATACTTTTAAAGAGAAAGGAAGGGAGAGAGGGAAACATCGATGCGAGAGACAAGCATCAGTTAGTTGCCTTCCGCGCACGCCCAGGCCGGGGGTTGTAGCCGCCCGGACGGTGGCCACGCGCCCGCACTCGAATGGGTGTGGAGCCCACAGCCCGTCAGTCACGGGGCCACACTCCAGCCAGCCGAGCCACACTGGCCAGGGCGCCTTTGTCCGTTTTTTAGTTGTTATATGTCTTTTTACCATGACCTTGTCTCACACATGGGACGTCTGAGTCCCGCGGAGCGTCCGTGACCTGTCCAGGTGGCTCAGCTGGTAAACAACAGAGTCAAAGACTTCTGTCCCCAGGGCCCCTGCTTCTTCTATCCAGGGAAGGAGCC